>JAMPIV010016057.1:0-65042 GCA_024509875.1 Oreohelix idahoensis | reverse complement strand
GATTTGCGATAGGTGATTAAGACTTAGTTTGGTCCCTTCTGAATAGACATAGAAATAAGTGATAGCTCAGTGGGAGGTGATAAAATAGGAATAGATTTTCACGAGTGGGGTGGAGGAAATATAGTAGATTCTGTCTCTGACACTCGAGAAGCTTCTCTCAGTCAGCCTATCATCTACAACAGAGTTAGATTAGTCAGACAAATCTAATAAAATATATATTAATATATATTTTCCTCACATACCCACACACATAAGTGACTACAATAGACACACAGACGTGAAACTATGACAATTAAAAATATAGATATTTGGGAACGAACTGACCGCCACACTGATTAAGTTTAATTGAATTTTTAATTATCATAATAAAATTCCATCACAACACACACAAAAAATATCATTTAAGCATATACAGATAGTATTAAAGTCAATGAATTGCTACAAGAATGATAGACCCATTGGCATGATCTTTTCCCTCGATGTATAGCCCACAGTCCTGTTAGAAGAAAAGTGATAGCCCCAAAGAGTCACGGATACATATGCTTTAGTCTAAGATTTCCCTTTAAAAGTATGGACAGACTTTGATACTCTAATCTATCCTAAGGACAATATTGTTAGCAACAAAACTTGCATAAAGAATTTACAAAGTGGGTGCATATAAAAAAAAACATCACTCAGTCTACTCTCACTCTGTTCTTTCAGCAGGGATCCCTGTCTCACTTTCTTACCTAATGTCTGGATGGTGTTCGCCGTCTGGCGCACTTTATGACACACCCAACGTAAATCTGCCTTTCGTTTGATGAAGCTGATACCCAGCTCTGCAGATCTTGTTTTCATCCAATGGGTCCGGGGAGCGTCCTCTTCATGCGATATTTTGTTCAGATTTAGTTATTGTCACTTTACTCAGTTCAGGTAAGAATTAGTTTTAGCGGGCCCACAATGTCAGAATGACGAGGTTTCCCGTATTTAGGAAAATGACCGGTTGGTAACTTCTCTCAAAAAAATTATTATTGTTCACACCACCCTTTGTCAAAATCGTCGGAAAGTTATTGCTGGTAATATTTTTCGCCACAGAGGCTGCATGTACTTGATGTTTTTTTTTTCAGGAAGAATTTAATCTGGCTCGGTAGGCGCAGTTATTCAATTTGTCTTAAAGTTTGTGAAAATGGGTACTCTGTCGTTCTGGATGCAACCACAATGCCAGACAGGTTTTACTTTGTACACCCACACGTCTTTAAATAAAAGAATGTTTAGTTCTTCACAGATATTTCTCATCAGTACTTAAACGCTGGTAGAGTTGGGCTACCCCAGTTTTCACTGAATAAAGAAAGACAAACATATAAAATACTTATACATACTATTCCTCGGTTATAACTTACATTATAAACTGCAAGCGTAGAGCTGGTCTTATCGTTTAAATCTCCCGTGAAATAAGTTATATTCATAAAATCAATCATCATGAATTAGAAATACATACATATTTGGTTTAGTGGAGATGAGTCTAAACATCAGCATGGAGTAGGTTTTATCGTACATAAAGATAGATTGAACTCTGTCATCAGCTGCACCCCAATAAATAGCAGGCTTATCACCATTCGTATTGCAGCACATCCAAAGAACATCTCCATCATACAGGTATATGCCCCCACTACTGACTATGAGGATGAGGCAATTGATACATTTTATGACAATCTGGATGAAGCAATTAAGAAAATTCCAAAGAAAGATCTTCTCATCGTTCTAGGTGATTGGAATGCTAAAATAGGGCCAGATGCATACGGTCACTGGGCTGGCACAGTGGGGAAATTTGGGACTGGAGAAACCAACAATCGAGGACTAAGGCTACTAGAATTTGCCAGCAACTATAAACTAACCCTTGCAAATACACTATTTCCTCATAAGTTATCAAGAAGAACAACGTGGCATGCCCCAAAAACTGAGATACATAACCAAATTGATTTTATTCTTGTATCCAAAAGATTCAAGTCCAGCATTAATAAAGCCAAGACTAGGACTTTTCCTGGCGCCGACATTGGTAGTGATCACGACATGGTATTGATGACGCTGAAGCTTAAACTCAAAAAGAACTATAATCAAAACAGATGTTCTCAGTTAAGATTCAATTTAGACAAATTGAAAGATCCAGAAATCGCGGGAATCTTTGAGGCAACTGTTGGAGGAAAATTCGCAGCTCTCAACTTTTTGGAGGATGATATCAACTCAATCACAGAGAACATGAAAGACGTGCTCATTGAATCAGCAACAGAAATACTTGGTAAAAGAAAGAAAATAAACAAACCATGGGTTACAGATGAAATTCTGAAGTTATGTGATACACGGCGAGAAATGAAAAAGGTTAAGAAAGAGGTTCCTGAAGCAGCATGGCAATACAGTATGGTGAATAAAAATATTAGAAAGAAAATGAAACAGGCCAAAGAAAAATGGGTAGCTGATCAATGTGAGTCCATTAATACGGGGCTAATAAAAGGTAACAGCAAGGCAGTTTTTGACACATTAAGAAGACTATCAAAACCCCAACAGCCCAGGGTAACTGTCATAGAAGATAGCAATGGGGCTCTGCTCAATGAAAAAACAGCTGTAATGAGAAGGTGGACAGAATATTGTAAAGAATTATATAACTGTAAACTTGACACTGACTTAGGCATATTAAAACAACATTAAGTGCGAAAACAGAGAACTCGGAAATGCAGCAATACTACGGGAAGAAGTGGAAGAGGCTATATGTTCGATGAAAGGAGGGAAGTCACCGGGTGTGGATAATATACCAGCAGAGCTCTTGAAATATGGAGGACCAGATATAGAAAAATCATGACAACAATTTGCCAGAAGATATGGAGTACAAAAAAATGGCCAAAAGAATGGACGCAGTCATTAGTAATACCGCTTCCAAAGAAAGGAAATCTAAAAATGTGCAAGAACTACAGAACCATTAGCCTTATTAGTCATCCAAGTAAGGTGATGTTAAGGATACTTTTGAACAGAATAAAACAGAAATCAGAAGAAATCTTGTCAGAAGAACAGGCTGGCTTTAGACCAAAAAGAAGTACCTCAGAACAAATCTTCAATATTAGATTACTGATCGAAAAACATCTCCAGCATCAACATGATTTATACCATAACTTCATCGATTTCACAAAAGCCTTCGATCGAGTCTGGCATGAAGGTTTATGGCAAATAATGAGAAAATTCAATTTTGATACCAACATCATAGATATCATTGAAGCACTATACAAGGACGCAAGCAGTGCTGTTTTTGCAAGCAATGACATTGGAGAATTTTTCAAAACAACTGTAGGAGTTCGCCAGGGATGTATCCTGTCACCAGTGCTCTTTAACATTTATCTAGAACATATTATGCAGGAGGCTCTCTACGATTTTAAATCAACCATATCGATTGGAGGCCGACCTCTGTGTAATCTACGTTTTGCTGATGATATTGATCTGATAGCTGGAACAGAATCAGAACTTCAAGACCTTACCTCTAGACTGGAGAAAGTAACAAGAACATATGGGATGGAAATTAATATAGAAAAAAGCAAGATATTGGTGAATAGCCAAAAGAAACATGTTCCGACCAACATTACGTTAAATGGGCAAATGTTAGAAGAAGTTAACACCATTAAATATCTCGGGTCCACTATATGTAGTGATGGAAGATCAAATAAAGAAATCAAGACAAGACTTGAGATGGCCTCAGCTGCCATGACAAGGTTGAATGTGATCTGGAAAAGTAACATCAGTTTTCCTGTGAAGATCAAATTATACAAATCACTTGTATTATCTATTCTCTTGTATGGGTGTGAGGGCTGGACACTCACTGCAGATACGGAGCGAAGGATTCAGGCTTTCGAGCATAAATGTTATAGAAGAATTTAGCGCATTTGCTATAAAGAGCACAAAACAAATGTCTATGTTAGAGAGAAGATAAACACCTATGCAGGCCATCAAGAACCACTTTTGTCAATAGTGAAACGTCGAAAGCTTGCCTGGTTTGGGCATGTAACTCGTCATGACTCCCTTTCGAAAACGATCCTCCAGGGAACAGTCGAAGGTAAACGGAGAAGAGGAAGGCAAAGAAAATCCTGGGCTGATAACATCAAAGAATGGGCAGGACACGGTTTCTCCACACTTGTACGCATTGCTGAGAATAGAGAGCAGTGGAGGACCCTGTCTGCTGATGCTTCCATCATGGCACCCCTACGACCCATGACGGGTTATGGGTTGAGATGATGACATGTTTCGTCAATACTCAATGATGAATCAGTGCAGTTATAAGTTAGTTTAAAATATTCTCGACTGATTATTAGCAGTTTAATTAAATTCAGTTACAGCTGCATGAGTTTAAGCTAGAAATTATAATTTATTTTGCTATCCACTGAAACACGTCGACTAGAGAAATATAACAGACTTATAAATTAATTTCTTTTGCACAGAAATCTAACTAGTAAAATGAAATAAATGGTTATCACTGAATCACTCAATTCTACTAGATATATATATATATTTACCTCCACACAGAACTACAGATTAATACCACGAACTAGAATCCTACAAGATAATGGTAGTCTAGAACTCGGCAAAATGTTGCCAAGAAACTCAGAACTTTGCAATATACAATATATTTTCTAGCACGAGTGATCTGTCTACTGCAGATTTAGGAGGACTGAATGAAGTCAAGTTTCAGCTACTGGGTAGATATATGAAACAGACAAAGTATCCCACGTTATTTCGCAAATCCGAAATAGCCTCCCCTTCTCGTCTAACACTTAGCAAAAACTCAGACGCCTGCCATAACCTGTCAATACGCGTCTTAACACCTCACGCTGAGAACTAGCCGTAGAAGCGTGAGTGTCATGGAAAAACGAGACGAATGTCTGTCCTCCGGTCTCTCGAGAACGAATTTCTCACACCCCGGGACTGACATCTACGTAATAAACTGCGTTACTAGTATGAGAAAAGAAACGGCAAAGTCAGAATGGGAAAGTAATATTTTGTCGCAAACGAACGAATGCGAAAAAACAGGAAAAGGATAAAAGAGCGATAATAAAGTAGAGGACACGGGTAGAAAAGAAAAGAATATAGAAAATTTATTGATCATAAATCTCTATGCGACAACCATCATGCCCTGCTGCTTTGCCCATCTTGATTTTCTCCATTGCTGCCTTCAGTTCTTCCATCTTTATGTCATGTTCATCACCATTGGTTTTCTCTTCAGTGCGAGTGGTTATCATTTCTGATGCTTGACCTTGCTCACCATCAAGGAGCTCTGAGAAATATTTTTTCCATCACTTCCTTCGGGGTAGTAAGCAATTTGCCTCGCTTGTCCTTTATCGATTTGAGAGGGCATTGTTTTTCTTTCCTCGTGTTCTTTAGGGTCTTATAGAACAATTTCTGGTTTTCTTGCGCATCTTTTTCTAGCTTCTCTCCAAATTCTTCCCATGACTTCTGTTTTGCTGCTAGCACCTTGTTCTTTGCTTCTGTTCTGAGTGTCACATGTTCTCTATATTTCTCCATTTCTCCTGTTGTGCTTTTAGCTCCTAAATATTGTTTCCATGTCGTTTTTTCTCTCTTATTTTCTCTTTGACTTTGTCACGAAAGGGTGTTGATATTTTTTTTTTTTTTTTTTTTTTTTTTTTTTTTTTTTTTTTTTTTTTTTTTTGCGTACGCCCGCTAATACTCGAGGCGAAATCTCAGGTTATCATTTATGTCTAACCTGACATTGATTTTACGTGAGTATCCCTTTATTTCTTGTACAGAGACAGGTGTCCCTCGCCATTCAGGCAAATACTCGCCGATTTCGGAGGTACCCATTGCAGCTGGGTCGGCTCAGGAGCCGCCAGTCCCTGGTCGACGACACTCCTTCAAATGTCCTCGCCAGGTCTCGAGTTAATCCAGTCCAAATCCCGGTCGACGAAAAATCTAAAATTATTGAAATCTAAAGTTATCCTGGACAAAAAGATGTATCAGATGATACCAGGATAGTGCCAGATAAGAGACTGGTCTTACAAGAAATACCCCCTTTTCTGAAAAAAGAATAAGGGTGTATTGACATTAAAAGTAGAATCAGCTATATAAACCTACAGGAGTGATGAGAGTGGATGTCCTGAAAGTCTATTTGCTCCCTTTCACGATTCTCCCCTGATATAATGTTAGTATTATTATTATTTATTATGGCTAATTATGCTAGGGGTACTAATTATGGTCTATCTATATATAATTTGTATCAACAAAACTGTGAACTCAATTTAAATAATTTCAGCAAGTCTGATGGTACATATTTACAAGTTTATTTAACCTTTACCGTTTCTCTTTTCGGTTAGGTAAGTTAAAAGAAACTCAAATGTATTTACAACATAAAATAAATAAACATAGAAACTTTAATTATCAAACAGAATCCTGTACTTAAGTTTCTCTTTTTCTACACAGATTAATATTATAATTCAATATGGTTTGTCACTAATGTTGAACTGTGAAGGTAGTAATAGATACATTCTGTCCATAAGTAATCACCCTTCACTGTGTTTTTATTTCTTTATATTTTATTTTCTAGTGGTATATGATGAATAAGCTGACCAGTGGCTTTGTGTTGCCACTTATCTTGTATTGTAGAAATCAATCACACTCCCGCCATGGACTAACACGTCTGTGGATTGCCAGGCAGTGGAAACTTGGTAACTGGCTCCAATGACTTTAAGAGCACTCGCACCTCAGAGTCCAACAGAGATTGATGATTCATATATTTCTCGTAGTTTGCAGGATAAAACCTGGAATACAAATAATCACAACCCCTGTATGGTCCATCTCTTTTCTGTCATCACATATAATGGACATAACAAACAGTGTCAGACATTGTGCTAACATATACACAGGACAATCTACCTCAATACCACTCACAGCCAGTTCACTGTGACTACAATTTCCTTATAAATCCTAAGTTAGATCCCTTTGTCCATGATCTGCCTCCTTACAATGATTTGGTCTAGTATAAATTACTAAGTAATACCTTGATCAATTCATTACAAACCATTCCTGTCATCCTTCCTTATGTTCCGGATAAGTGTGTCGTTCCTTTAATAAATACTCCTTTAAATACTTTATCAAACTTTCAGTCGTACTTTGGTCATCATTCTCAATTATTCTTTACATTTCACAAGGCTGGTTTTTGCCGCTAAAAGATTACACATGCTTGTATTTCAGCCTGCAGCACACTCGACCTGTAATTTTCTTAACACATGCTACAACACTTCCTAACGCACAAGTAGATTAATCACAGAAAAAATACATAAATCTCTCTCTCTCTCTCTCTCTCTGTCTCTCTCTCTCTCTCTCTCTCTCTCTCTCTCTATATATATATATATATATATATATATATATATATATATATATATATATATATATATATATTTATTCTTACCCTCAGACAAAACACACAAGCTGTTAATGGCATCTAATGTCTGCTCTACAGATGCGGATGGCAAAGGTACATGACGTTTACTCTGTTACCGCTTCTTCTGTTCAGCAGTGGTTTTTAAATTTTGTGGCCTCAATTTAGCCAAGGGCAAGGTCTTATATACTAGCACATCCTCCGTCTCGGATGGCATGGGGCAAAAGGTGTTAAAAATCTCAAAATGAGGGATAATTTTGCTCTCTGTTCAATTAGTAAAAATTATTATTTCAAGTATCTTTCTTATTTATGGGGCGATTTTGGTCATTTAAAGCTTGAATTATACTGTGAATTATTCTGTATTGATATATCTACTAATTGGTTAGTTTAAAAAATGCATTTTAATATAAGCAATCTTTAACTAGCTAAAATGGGACTAACCTGATGTAACAAAACCCTTTCACTCGATATTTCTATCTTACTAAAATACTATTCGAGAAAGTTTTTACACCTACCTCTAACGTAACATTCCCGTTGTTGAATTATATAATACTTCTTTATTCTTTCCACAATTAAATGGCACTGTACCATCGGTTACACAAAATGGGCCTCTATGTTCAAGCATAGTGCGTTTCACAACACACACCAAGAAGGACGCGTTTTCATTGGCTAGTGTATCAGAGAGTTCTCAACATATGGTGTGCGGTATGGTCAGATTTACTCCTAAGTATACAGAAGACCGTGTCGTGAGAATGTCTAAATCACGACAGACGGTATAAAGAAAGCCCGTGGTACCCCCAAAATGTTAGATGGCACCGCTAAAAACCATCAGCGGCGAGAAGCTAACCGATAAGAACAGATAGAGAGGTGGGTTCAGCACCATTCTGAGCTTTACGCTAGAGAAAATGCCACACCTAAAGGTCTTTTATATTTGGACATGCGACCTAATATAACCGACTAGGTTGAACGGGACGCGCTTCGCCTAAACGAAGCAAGTTTGTTTATTTTAAGTCACGTTTGCAGCCCTTGACACTGTCAAATGTCTGCCAACTATGAAGAAGCTGAATGCTGAACCAACACGGGAAGATCTCAGCCAGACTATTGATATATTGGCGTCTGGCAAAGCACCAGGCAGTAACGGGATTCCTCAGCGCTGATATGGCTATTGGGATTCCCTAATTACTTTCGTTAAGAGTCACTGCCAAGATGGTTACACGAGGGTAGGTGTTTGCACAAGGACGGCGAGATAAATTATCCGCCTGCAAACATATTACAAAGATGCACCTGAAAGACGGAATGTTGTAAAAACTTACGGACAGAAGTTTACAAGGACATTTTTTGTGATAATTTGGAGAGTAGCAGTGCAATCATTACTGCGGATCGACGGATATAACAACTCCTTACACGGAAAATGATCTTTTGAATAACATGCAGAATTTTCCCATGAGGACATTTATTTGTAATAGACGGTATCAAACCACACATGATTGTAACTATTAGGCGGCATTCGAGATGTAAACATAACAACCTTTCTTATTGGAGCCTGGACTAATTGTAAACAACAACGTGCGTGAGACGAAATTTGCAATATAACCTGACACTTTAGTTGGCTGAAAACACTGTGAAACTCAACTCGTCAAGAGACAACTAGACCAGCCAGATTAATTGATAGAATCAGAATTACATTTATCGGATCGGACCTTGTTTGAGGAATTATCTCTGAGTAAAACGCAACCCTCATTAATACGGAAAACCGGAATCCAGAGGAATCTGAACGCGGAGTCAAAGAGGGAACTTATTTGAACGTAACAACAACGCAGAAAACATGTAAAAGGCATCTTCAACAAGTTGCATTATCTTTTCTCTGAGCCAGCAGTCTGTCGGTGAATCAAAAGATTTGGGGTAACTTGTACATTTATTATTCTATATTTTGCATTATTAATACGTGAAATAATTTGTATATACTGACATGGGAATATTAATATGTGAAAATTGCTAAGTGGATGGCCATGTCATTTGAGGCTGGCAACCTCAGCAGACAGAATGAGGATTTCAGAAACCACCACTGCACTTATAGAGAACTAAAAGCAGAGGTAGTCGCAAGTTCCATGTGGAGCAGGGAGGGAATGATGAGAGAATGATGTATTTAATTATCATATTATTAATATTTTCAACCGGTGTAGATGTAAATGTAAACATATTCACTCTAAAAGTAATGACAGTTTTCAACCTTTTCAACCAATGTAAAGGTAAATATAAATATATTAACCCAAATGTAATAAAAGTTTTTCCGCTCATTGGGATTAATATTATTTCTCAGCGAGAGTAACAGTTCGGAGATAGATGGGATGTGGAATGGTAAGAGGGGGACACATAAGTATGTGTTGGGAAACCCAATAATTAAGAGGGTATTTCTTTTTTTCTTTTGTGACACTAGTTAGTGCTAGCAACTTAAAAGGGTACTATTTCTGGGACAAGTAAGGGTATAAGTGGCCTGAAGTCGGCGCTTGACACCATCATCAGACGGGTCTTAGAGACGAGGGTCCAGCTTGATAGTTACTCCTTGACACTACTTGGAACGTGCTACAACTTTCAAACTTGACCAGTAACGAGTGTGATCCAGTCATATATCTACAAAAAACCAAACATTAGCTGGAGCAGAATAGACAAACCCATTGGCAGCCAAGTAGAAACATTAAAGTTGTCAAGTGAACTATCCAATTTGTAACGCCATAACATCACCCAGTGATGATAACTGTTCCTATGAGGAATTATTCATTGTTATAACTGTTAGAACATAATTGGTTATCAAATTTGTTACTTGTATAAATACAAATCTAAAGTGGATTTAATCATTTTGAATGTACTCCATCCGTCTTTCTCTGACAATCTCTTAAATATACTTAAACAGAGCTATACAATAATAATAATAATTTCGCTGTGGGGCTTGAACGAGCTAACTAATTATAATTAAACCTTATCCTTCACAAACGTTGACTGCAGATACTAGAGTTAACATTTGCTCAGCCTCATGCAGCATTGTTCTCGCTTTTCTGAAAATGTTGTGACCACTCCCTTGAGGTAGAAGCTTTATTATCCTTCTACCTACAACTCTGGCAAGAGTAATGTTGTGCGAAGGTAGACATCTTTAAAGACCCACATTAGTTACTCTTGAGCTTTGGCCACTGTTGGGCCACTACTGCAGAACTATGGGTAGGCAACCCGTGACAAGTCTTGAAACATGCATTCAGAGATGCAACTGAAAGAATATGCCTTCACACTCGGCCAGATGGACAACTGTTTAACCTTGCACACCTGAAGGCAAACATAAAAATCGAATGGTCAATATAAGAGACTCTCTATTTGCTGATGATACTGCATTCGTCACACACAGTCAACAGGGGCTTCAGACCTTGATGAATCACTTCACCTACACTTGCAAGGTCTCACAATACGTCTAAAGAAAACACGTGCTAGGTCAGGATGTGGATGTTGCACCAGTTATTATTATCGATAACTGTTAATTGGCAGTGGTGCATCACTTCACATACCTGAGGTCTACCATTAACGACAAACTCTTTCTGTACACATAAATTGACAGCCGTATTGGCGAAGCCGAAGCTACCTTTTCCTGCCTCACAATGCGCGCTTGGTGAAACTCAAAACTCACAACGAAGACCACAGATGCAGTATAAATCGCCTTCACTGATGGTTAAAAGGTCAGAAGGTGTAGATTCGATACTGAACGAGAGAGAGAGAGAGAGTGAGCAAAGAAAGAACTTACATTGTATATTCTATGATGGACCAAATGTGGAGGTCAGAGCAGACAGCAATAATCCTTTCATATGTAAATAAACTATTCAAATTACCATGGCGTTATCGCATCACGTGCTGTGTGTGTGTGACTGTTGTAGTATACAGCATATCATAGCTAACCACAGAGGTAAGCGAACCTGGACAGACATTGCCATATATGATTCATGATACAGCGACCACAGGCTGTCACATAAGCAAGAACATCTACTGTGTTTACGCCACATCAGCGGTATGTCGTCGAATGATAAAGTGACAAATGTCGAGATAAAGTCACGGTTTGGGCATACACTGCTTAGACTGCGCTATTTTGGCCATGTCCGCTGCATGGAAGGTAGTTGCATACCGAAAGATATTTTAACGGACAACTGGCAGATAGCGAAAGAACAGTTTGGCGACCGCAGCTCTCACAGCAATCAGAAAAGAATAGAAAACGTTGACGCGAACACGAAGGAAAAAGCAGCAAGGGCTGTCACCTCTGGCGTGCATTCGCATGGTCAGTTATGACTGGAGGCGATGTTACTATTATTATTATTATCATTATATTATTATAATCAGTGGCGGATCTACTATGAAAATAATGAACCTTAAGCTTCAGGGCCCTTAATCCCAGAGGGGCCCCAAAAGCGACTTTAGTCCACATTGCTTAAAAATGTTTGGTCTACTGTATGAGAAGAGTTTTGTTTTTTTAAATAATAATATTAATAATATAGTGTAATTCAATACAAAATAATAATATTAATAATATAGTGTAATTCAATACACAATAATAATATTAATAATATAGTGTAATTCAACTCGAAAAGCAGCAGCTGGGAGACTTTTTCAGGCCATAAATCGAGGATTCCTCAGCAAGAGAGAGGTTGGTAAGAAAACGAAGATGGCTGTATACCACTCCACCTATGTCCCAGTCTTGACATATGGATGCGAGTCATGGGCAATGACTACAACACACAAAAGCCAGATCCAAACCTCAGAAATGAGGTATCTGAGGAAGGTGGTTGAAGTAACAAGAAGAGACATGGTACGCAACCAGACGATACGTCAAGGCCTTAAATCCCACCCCCTGCAGACCCCAAGTAGAACAGTCCCAACTAAGATGGTTTGGCCATGTCTGCAGAATGGGAGAAGACCGGCTACCACGACAAGCATGGGAAACAAAGAGCCAAGGACCCAGACCCCCAGGACGACCCAGAGTATGCTGGGAGGACAACATTAGACAATCTTTGAAGGACCGAGGACTAGAATGGAACCAGACCAGGAGGAAGACAGCCGATAGGATAGTCTGGTGCTCTCTCTTCCAAACCTCTACACCTCACGGTAGAAGGGGAACGACTAAGTAAGTAAGTAGTGTAATTCAATACAAAATAATAGTTAAAATAAAAATTAAAAGATTATTAAAGTATCCTGTAGGCTAGCCGTAAACGAAAAAACTCTTTCTCAGAAAGTAGACCGAACATATTTTCCTATCTAAGCATGCGACAATAGTCGCACGACTCAAATTGATTAATTTTTTGTTGTTTATTTTCTACAATCCCAATTTTGAGAGTCAGTAGCACAGATGTTGTAAAGGTGGAGTGTCGCGGTAAGTTGGCTGTTCTGCTGTGGCTAATGTGGTGTTTTCCCTTTTTTAACAGAGGTCAAGATCCTAGAGGAATAACAATGAGTTCACGAAAGTAGTTAAGGGGATACCAAAAACCCAAACTCAAGGAAAAGCGATCTGACGAAATCTCTAAATGTCAAAAACTAACAAACTATTTGGCAATGTCAAGTCTGTCAACACGTACAGTTGAAACAAGCCAAGCAAACTCCATTGAAGCCACTGATAGTCCACGAACTGATGACGATCACAGTGGTCAACATGAAAGTACAGCAGAACAAGCAGAGACTGAGCAGAAACATGAAACAGGAAGCAAATTCAGTGATTTCAAAGAATACAGTGACCTCGAAAGCTGGCCCATAACAGTTGATAATGATTTCATACAGAATTGTTTAATGCAAGACATAGGTTTTTTTTTCAAAATAAAAAAACAGATGATGTACGAGTTTATACCGAATCAAGCACGGTTTACAAGGAGCAAAACAGAAGTTTCTCAAACAAATATTTGGAAAAAAGATTGAAAAATGGTCAGACTGTGGTGTGATCCTGGGTAGTTTACTCAAAGAACAAAGGCTGTAAATAATGTTTTGTTTGCAAACTCTTTTCTACATGCCAAACATCACTTACAACAGGTGGGTTTTCTGATTGGATGAATGTACTCAGAACTCTGGAGAATCATGAAGACAGCATGGAACATAAGAGGGCGATGTTGTGTTGGATAACAAGAAAGTCAAATAAAAATACTGTGGATCAGCAACTTGAAGAACAGATGACAAAAACCATACAGTACTATTTTGAAGTACTGAAAAGAGTTGTAGCTGTTATAAAGTTTTTAAGTGAAAGAGGTTTGACATTTAGAGGTCATGAGGAGAAGTGGGGCTCACCAAATAATGGAAACTTCATGGGGGCCATTGAACTTATTGCAGAATTCGACATCTCGAGAAATGTAAAAATGAAAAAGTAAATGCTACTTACCTATCCAAAACCGTGTATGAAGAATTGATAGAAATTATGGGAAAACATGTGCAAGATGAAACTGTGAATCAAATCAACAACCTAGACACCAAATACTACTTTATTATTGTTGACTACGCTTGACCAGACACATGTTGACCAGCTGGTAATTGTGGTTCGATACTGCTATAATGGAAAACCCTGTGAGAGATTTTTAACATTTTTACCGATAGAAAACCATTCATCCACAACCTTGTTCAACAAAATACAAGAAGTCCTGGGTGAACATAAGCTTTCACTTGAAAATATTAAACGCATTGTTACAAGGACATTTTCAGATGGAACAAGTGGTATTGCTTCTTTGAGAGGAGCTGACAAATTTAGGATAGAAGTTCTATATCAACTCTATGACTGCTTGATAATCCAGTTACACAAGAGGATTGACCCATATGAGCAGATTGCGAAAAGGTTCAAGTTCCTCTCAGAATTGGTGAACAATTCTGAAATTGATGAGGACAGTATTAAACTTATAATATCGTATTACAAAGATGATATTGACCACAAACTAGTAAACGAGTTTTATCAGTTCAAAGAATATTTACACCTTAGGAAATTCCAGAACACAGAAGAAAACACGCCATCTAAAATGCAATGCGCAGAAGTTCTTCAGCTTAATTGTGAGCAACACCTAATTGAAGTGTTCCCCAATATTACTACTGCGCTTAAGCCGTACTTGGCAATGCCCATCACGAACTGTGAAGCAGAAGGAATTTTTCAAAGCTATCCTTCATAAAAAATAAATTTCGGTCTACCATGACTGAAGAGCGCTTAAATTCGTTACGCATATTGTCTCTAGAAAATGACATTGCAAGAAAGCTCCCATACGACAAAACTGTACGTGAATACGTTGCTAGAAAAAACAGAAATAAGAGTATTTTGTAAAATGTGCTTCATGTAGTATGTTCTGGTAAGTTTAACTTTTCCTTCTGAGCACAAATCTCTTATGGATACACCTTGTCAGCCTTGTTTTTTAACAAATGTATTAAAATATTTTATATTTTCCTCATTGCTAATTTTCTTATCTTATAATTTTCTTGGTATGTCTTCAACGAACTAATTCTGAATGATGGAGGCAATCATTAAAATAGTTAAGACTTAAAAAATCACATATACCAAGGTGGATAGTGGTTTAGTGATCAGAACATATGCCTTCCAAGCAAATGTTCTGCATTCAACTCCCAGCAGAGTTGTTTCTTTTTTGAAAATTCATTCATTTGTCTTCAGTTTTTATATGTGTGTTGTTGTGGATCTACTATAAAGCTTGAATTTCAGGTCCTCCAAATCCATTTATCTCTATAATACATTTCTTTCACATCCTCACATTATTTTTTTATTTTTACTAAAAGGGGCCCCTCCAAGAGTTCAAGCTTCAGGGCCCCCAAAATGTAGATCCGCCACAGATTAATAATAAAACTAAACATTGACAACGCTCAAACGTTGTTGACATATGTTGTTAAATGTGCCAAATTTGACAATACCCGTTGACTTATTTGTTTATAATCAAGACTAGTTTCCTTTCTAGTTCAAGGACAAACTAACATTGTTCATGAATTTTAATATTTTCATTTTCTGCTCTACTTCTACGTTTATTCTGCATTTAGTTTGCATATACGAGTATTTGCAGTTGTAGTATGTAGTATTAGATGAATAGGAGAAGATGTGTGGGGTGTGTGCTCTGTATCAGGCACCATAAACGTTTTACTGCTTTCAGATCACCAGAGCTTATTGATTACAGAAGGTAAAGGCTGGAGCTCATAAAACACTTGGAATATAACATATGGGAGACGGTTTTTTTAATGACGACCTCGGCAAAAATATAAACCATGAAGGATATAATTCCACATTCACTTATCTTCTTCTCTGTCTTGCAGCCTTAAGACCCAGCTGCTACAACGTGTATCAAGTTTTCTTCATATTTCTTGTATATATATTTCAAGTTCTCTTCTCCAAATGTTTTTGCGTCTGCCTCTTTAATTTTTGTGTCTGCTTCTGTTTCTTTGGGTCTACCTCTTTTTTTTTTTCAGTCTACCTCAAATTTTTATATCGGCCTCTATTTTTGTATCTGCTTCTAGTTTTTGGATCTGCATCTATTTTTTATGCCAGTTTCTATTTTTTTGGTTTGCCTCTATTCATTGAGTCTGTTTCTTTTTCTTTGGATAAATATCTGCATCTATTTTTTATGTCAGTTTCTATTTTTTTGGTTTATTGAGTCATTCATTGAGTCTGTTTCTTTTTCTTTGGATAAATATCTATTTTTTGTGCCTGTCTCTATTTTTCGGGTCTGCCTCTATTTTTTGAGTCTCCCTCTAATTTTTTGGGTAAGTCTCTACTTTTGTGTCTGACTCTATTTTTGGGTCTGCCTCTATTTACTTTATTTCATAAAACGAATGTCTTGTAACGCTGTTAACTCGTTTCCAGGCTATGTGGACTCAAGTCACTAGCTCTCCTGTTAGAGCTGTAGAGTATTGATAGAACTGATATTATTTAAACAACATTACAATAAACTTGACCAAGATAACGGATAGAGACAGGGCGTTAGGATTTATGGTTAGACTATCACGACGCAGTAAAGGCGACTTATCAATGGAAACGTAGATTACGTGTGATTATTCTTCTTTGTACACTCTCAGACGTCGACTTGAATGTTCTCAGAGAAAGCAGTAGTGAGTTTGAAGCTATTTGAATCCCCGTAAAGCTTTTGTCGAAAGGAACTGGCGTCTGCCATATGCGCTTTCTCTTTACCACATATAAGGGGCAACTTTGAAGCAGATGTTCAGCAGTCATTTTATCAGTGCTACAGTTCCTATCTTTAGATGGTATCTCAATCTGTTGTGGCCAGTGCGAAGTCTGAAGATTACCACTTGTTCTCTTCTGTTGAGCTTGTAGTAAGCATCATTATGTGTGTGACCTGGATGTTCTACATTCCATTTGTTTCTGTATCTGATTCTGATAAAACTCTTTGTCTCCTCGAAAGTTAAGCTTGCATCAGGCTGAGGTAGATGTGAACCTTCTTTTGCCATTCTGTCAGCCTCTTCATTGCCGGTGATGTTACAATGAGATGGGATCCATTGGATCACAACACTTTTGAATCGTTGACAAAGTTTGTGGAGCACTATTCTGAGGTCATCCAGGTCTGTATTATTTTGGAATTACTGACTGTGCATCAGTAAAGAAAGCAACTTGTCTCTCTGTGCTTTCTTCTGTCAATATAACCTCTGCTGCAGTTTTCAAGGCCTCTGCTCTAAAGTTACTTGAGAATTGTCCAGTTGCCAATGACAACCGTTTTATCGCACCAGTGCTTAAGGTCTTAAAGACACCCCGACCTCCATTTTCTGTTGCATTTGTTACTGATCCTTCTGTGTATGCATGGGTCCAAGTGTTGCGTGGGTAATGTTTCTCTATGTATTTTGTCGCTATGTATTTTTGATCTGTTGCAGTTTGGCTCTGTTTTTCGTGTGATTCTACCACTGCGGAGTTTAACGTCTTTGTTGTTCTCTATGTTTCAGAGCCATACAATAAGACTAAATGTGTGGGTTGAGAGACTGTTATATTTGAGTTGGACTCGATGTATTTTAATGTCAATTCAAGTCACTATGCAATGAAAGCTCCTCTTGTCGCCTCATGTTTTTATGTTTTGTGGAGAACGTTGGTAGAGAGTTGTAATCATTTCCAAGCTCACATTCGTTTACACTAGTCTTACTCCTGCTGCTAGTTCTGAATGTTCATTTGGCATACACTGCCAGGTTAATCCGCCATATATACAAACTGCGTTAAGAACGACACGACTTACGTTTTGATCCAAGAACACACTGCTAAATTGGCTTCCCAGCCACACACATAAGTTCAGTGGACAATGCCACACAATTCTCAGTGGTTATACCACACATATTATAGTGGCTAGGCCATACTTGTAAAACACACTGCCGTTGGGGTCAAAACCCACGATTCGAATGACGTTACTAAGTCCTACGCGTCATGCATAGAGATATGCATCCTATGTCGTTAATATATTCATTTGCGGTGTTCCACGGTGCACCCATTCGAGTCGGCCAAACTCAAATGCCTGCACACATGCAACAATCCCCGATATCATCGATCATTAATATATTCCTTTGAGGAGTTCCATGATACAGCCATTCGGATCGACGTCAAGTCCAAATGCCTGTAAACATGAACCAATCCTCAACATCATCCCCCTCACTCCCAAACGTGACATTTGTGGCACGTGTGATAGTGGTGGAGAAGATGTACGCCTCTACCATAAACGTATTAATAATATATGAGTATTAGTACTATCCACTTATGATTACAATAATCATTAAATACGAACAATAAAATGTATAATAATAAGTACTAGCAATTCTCAAAATGGTAACTAAAGAGTTAATTCATATTTTTCTCAGAGAAATTGCGCGATAGTAAATCCGCTAAATTATTGTCTGATCCAGCAATAGGCAGAATCGTAAACGAAAATTTCTGGAGAAGTAAGTACCATCTATGAATTCTCGAATTTCGCATAGCTCTGGATGTAATGTACGTAAGAGGGCTGTGGTCTTTCATGATGTAGAAGTGCGTGCCGATGAGGTATCTTGACAACTTCTCGAGGCACCACACCACGGACAGGAGCTCACGTTCACCTGTCGCATACTTCTGTTCAGCTGAAGTCAGCTTTCTTGACACGAAGAAACACGGATGGAGTGTTCCCTTGTAGCTTTGCAACAAACAGCCACCAAGTCCATAACTCGAGGCATCTGATTGAAGTGTAAATGGAATGCGTATATTTGGTAACAACTAAATAGGTTTATTAGAAAATAATTTCTTAATAGTTATCAAGACGCTTTCGCAAACTGGTTCCCAATGTATCTTATTAGGACTACCTTTGGCCAGCAGTGCGGACAAAGGTGCAGATAGTTGTGCGAAGTGCGGGATGAATTTATGATAATAGTTAATTAAGCCTAAAATGCTTCTAACCTGCTTCTTAGTCGAACGGGTAGAAATATCTAGAATTCTTTTGACTGTATTGTCATCAGGATATAGTTTGTGGTTACCTATGCGGTGACCAAGAAAAGAGATTTCCTGACAACCTATTTGGACCTTTGAAGGTCGCACAGTCAAACCGTGTTTACGTAAGGTATGGAGAAGAGAAGTTAAACCATCAATGTGGTCTTCCCAAGAGTCATGAAATAAGCAGATGTCATCGATGTACGTGATGACATCTTTCCGATCGCCAAGAAGACGGCGCATCATGCGCACAAACGTCGCAGGTGCGTTTTCTAAACCAAAACACATGTAATTCCCTTGGAAAAGACCAAATGGAGTTGTGAACGCTGTGTATGGTTTAGCATGTTCAGCAAGTGGAATTTGCCAATAGCCTTTAGAAAGATCTAATTTACTAAAGAAAGTAGCATTAGATACTTGTGATAGAAGATCATCTAATAGATGCATAGGTTCAGCGTCTGTAACTGTAATTCTGTTCAGTCGCCTAAAATCAATGCATATACGTAAGGAATCATCTTTCTTCTTAACAATCACCATTGGGAATGCATATCGTGATTCCGAAGGAGATATAACACCTAAACGTATCATCTCTTTTAACTCTTTCTCTACCCTATCTTTGTGGTGTAAAGATATAGGATAGGGTCTTAGTTTAATAGGTTGATAGTTAGTAAGGATAATGTCATGGGAGATAAGTGATGTCTGACCTGGAAGATCAGTCAGAACATCATCGAAAGAAATAAGAATTTCCCGAACTTGATCTTGTTGTGTAGAAGATAACGAAGATGAAATAGTCACATCCTTCCAAGACTCCGATGATTGTAAGGAAGGTAATTGAAAGTGTAAAGGAATAGATGACGTAGTATCTTCCTCATGAACAACTGCAAAAGAAGCAGCATGATGTAAAGAATCACTAATAGAGTTAATGACAGGAATTAACTCCTGTGGTCTTTCTACTGCTAATTTTAGCATGTTGACATGAAAGGTTTTGATTTTCCCTCTAATGTTCACAGAATAATCAACATCTGTGACTTGTCTGATAATATCAAATGGACCTTGCCACGATATTAATAATTTGTTGTCATTATGTGGCAATAATAACCAAACCTTTTCACCTGGTTTAAAGAATCTTAAAGTTCTTTTTTGATTATGTAATAACCTTGATCTTTGAGTAGCTGTTTTGATACATTCAGATGCATAAGTGCACGCATTAATGATTCGTTGTCGGAGATCAATAACCAACTCATAGCTGTTTTGAGTGGGTGTGTTCACTGATGCTCCAACCAGTAACTGTTTAAGTATCATCATTGGTCCGCGAGGATTCGAACCATAGACCAATTCGAATGGAGAAAAGCCAGTGCTTTCTTGGGGTACCTCTCGAAAAGCGAAAAATGCCGCCGGAAGGAGGCGGTCCCATTCACGCGGGCACTCTTCAGTGATCTTGGCCAGTATCTGTTTTAGCGTCCCATTATAGCGCTCACAAACACCGTTCGACTGTGGCCTATAAGCACTACAAAACGAATGGTGAACAGATAACATGGACTCTAGATCCCTCATAATATTGGACGTAAATTGTGGTCCTTGATCTGACAAAATGTCCTCTGGAAAACCGATACGACAGAATATGGAAAATAATGCATCAGATACAGATGCAGTCGTGATGGTTTTTAAAGGTATGGCTTCTGGCCAACGCGTGCAAAGATCTACGCAATTTAAAATATAACGAAATCCATTATTTGAAGTAATTGATAAAGGACCCACTATATCTACTGCGATCATTTTGAATGGTCTTTCAGGCACGTCCGTAATTTGTAAGGGTGCCGTATGGAATCTGCCCTTACGTGCTATACCTTGGCATGTTGTACAAGATCTGCAGTACAACTTGGTATCTTTGTTAACCCCAGGCCAATAAAATTGTGACGTAATACGAAACAATGTTCTTTTGATCCCCATATGACCTGCCATAGGGGAGTCATGGCCTGTTTGTCGGACCAATGGTCTGTATTCCTTAGGAACTACTACTTGATGTATGATCGTTTTGCCATTGTCAAAGTATCTAGTAAGTATAGATTTTTTTATTTTAAACCAATGTCTAGCCAATCCTGTGTGTTTAGTAGTTTTCTGATTTGCTAGGCTAAATAAACATTGTAATGTTGGATCACTTTTCTGTTTTTCTGCAAAAACAGAAGGTGTTACAGTACTAATAGGAGACATAATTGTATCTATGACCGGAGTAGGTGGTGTAGCCATGTCCGTAGCTAACTGTTGTGCCCTGGTTACAACAGAATTCGCCACCTGTGGGTGAGATTCAACCCACATTGCAATCTCCTCAGGAGTGCAATTTTTAACTCCAGCTATGTTTCCCACAATTATCTCAGCAATTGGAGCTCTCAACCCGCAGGCATAAACAGTGCCTGTGTAGAAAGGCGTATCAATGTATACCCGTGCCTCAGGGAAACTTTCTATATTCCCTCCAAAAGTGACATACTTGACAGATTTGCCTGTGAAAGCAGAGGGCTCGATAAGCGAGTGCTTTATCCCGACGGTGGAACATCCGGTGTACCTCAAAACTTGCACTGTTTTTCCATATAATATTCCTGGATGGAATGTGAGATAACCCATATTCACACATGCGGACATTGTATGCATAATATGACTACAATTAAGTTTCTTTGTAGCCTTAGCTATGTGTTGCGATTGACACTCGAAACATGTATCATTCATTACCATACATGCATTCGCATGATCATTATCATCATTATCTTTGTCCTTCTTGACAGTGCAATTATTTGCATGTCTATGTTTACTTTTGTCTCTCGAAGGATATCTGACGTGACCTTTATTCTTACTGACCGACTTTTTCTTATAATAATGAAAATCAGAGGAATCATCATTCCTGTAATCTCTACCATATGATGATCTTTGTTTATAGTACCCTTTCTGATGTGAATCATCATAATCCCCACCTTTGTGATACCCACAATCATGGGGTGAGTACCCTCTATAGCCACTTCGATACGAATTTGAAGGAGAGCGATGACGCCGAAAGTTATAAAACCCTATCTCAGACTGATGACAATCTGAACGATAACGCCCATCAACGCTCTTCGATCGAGGTCTATGATCTGTGATCGTGGTGTGCTGAGCACGCAGACAAAGGATCTCGAATAGAAGATCTATGAATATCTTTATTCGGATGTGCGGTCACGAATTGTCTTCCGAATTTTTCATATTCATCAATATTATTAGGATGTCTTTCCTGCAAAAATGATTCTAATTCACTACTGCATGCAGTTAGAACCTTATCTCGTAGCATGAGATCAATGACACCTTCATAAGTTTTATTAATATCAGAGAGATCAATCCATCTGCTAAAAAAGTGTTTAATTGATGCAATGAATTCGCCAAAATCAGCATCTTTACGTGGCTTAGCCGTATGAAAACGATCTCGGAATCCAGACTCAGTTAACTGGAAACGTCTTAGTAGCACCTCTTTTACGACGTCGAAATAGTTTCTACTCTTTTCATCCAGACTCATGAAATATTTAAGTCAGTCACCAGTCAAAAATTCAAGTAAAACACTGCTCCATCTTTCTTTTGGTATATTTAAGGCGGTGACTTTCATGATGAACCTAGATAAAAAAAGAATCAATGCAATCACGAGATTGATCGAAATTAGGCATTTTCAGCTTTGGGTAGAAAACATTTGTACCAGCTGAGGTCTTAGCCTGCTCAGACTGCACTTTAGCCAGTTCCAACACCCTCTCTTTTTCTGCATTAAGTCTTAATGCCTCAAGCTCCAATGCATTTCTGTGAGCCTGATCTAGTTGAAGAAGTTCCATTCTTCTTAACTCCATTTCTTTATCTTTTTGCTCTCTGTCTTTCTCTTTTTGAGCCAATTCTTTTTCCATTTTCTCCTTTTCATAGGCCAATTCAAACCTTCTAAGTTCTTCTGCTCGTTTAACAGCCTCGCGTTGTTCCATCCTTTCAAGACGCGATAAATGTTCCTCAAATTTAGTATCTGCATAAATTTGAAGTTCGGATCCTGATTTACAAGTACAGTTGACAAAGGACAATGAAAAACAATTAAATGAATTACAATGAAATGATATCTCAGTTATCCGACAGAAATTTACGATTATAAAGTAAACAAGGTAGACTTATACGTAGTAATTAGCAAAAGAAAGTAAAGAATTAACATTACAAAAAAATAACGAGACAAGTCGTCTCGTTAACATTCACTGATAGTTTCTGACCTTGACCTTGGTAGTACGATCGTTTGACACAATTCAACCGTTTTCGAACGTTAGTTACCGATCTGCGTACTGATCTGCGTTGCAGCTGTTGATGCTGTAGATGAAGACATACTTCTTCCAACGATTCAGATAATTGAAGGTGATGAATATCGTTCCATTGAAATGGGTCAGCTTCTTGTAGTAGGTGAAGATAGGATCCTCTCAGAATGTGTTGTCTGCTAGTAATGACGGCCTCGATACAGTGACGTCATATACTGACATGCGCGCTAGAGTTGCCAGCTTGTCTTGAATGAATATTCATGTTCTAAAAGTTTATCGTTAGTTCGACTCCCTTTCGATACTTTATGGGGTCGGTAGTCTCTACGAAATCCAAACGCTTCTGACACCAGATATGTTACGGACTCAGACAACCTCTGACACCAGTTTATGTTGAGGCTCTATATACTTTGGATGACCAAGATGTTGCGTGCGTATTCTGGTCTTAGCATGTCAAAGTCCGCCGGGTTCATTTATCTATTTTACAGGATTCCGTTAGGCACTACGTTAGTATCGATATTGTCTCTAGTAACCCGTGTGATGCGTTGATACTGGAACATGCTTCATATTAAAATTATGAGTATTGACTGACCTGCCTGTTCGTGCCTTATTAAATATCAGCAGTGTGAGATGCAGCGTGTTTAGGCAATTAAGTGTCACGTCATTATGGTTGAATAAAACAGTATGGAATTTGAACTCAGAATACGGCATTTAATAAGACCAGGATTTGACGACTTAAACATTTTTAATTAACACTCTCATTTCATGAGCAGACACAACTGTTCAAAGACATAGTTCATAATCACAGTTCATGTACGTGTCACATGAGTTCTTGTTCTTAGTTAAAGCACATGTTCACTACTATATAGTTCTGTTTAACGGCCAGTTCCTTTCGGCCAACATCCCGTGGCATAATTTCATAGGCTAACTAGACTTACTCCTGTTGCTAGTTTAATAAAAGCCCTTTTCCCACTAGACTTACTTCTACTGCTAGTTTTGCAATATCCTTCTTACGCTAGGCTTACATCTACTGCTAGTCGTCTAATATCCTTGTTACACTAGGCTTACGTCTGCTGCTAGCTACATAATATTCGTTTACACTAGTCTTACTCCTGCTGCTAGTTCTGAATGTTCATTTGGCATACACTGCCAGGCTAATCCGCCATTTATACAAACTGCGTTAAGAACGACACGACTTACGTTTTGATCCAAGAACACACTGCTAAATTGGCTTCCCAGCCACACACATAAGTTCAGTGGACAATGCCACACAATTCTCAGTGGTTATACCACACATATTATAGTGGCTAGGCCATACTTGTAAAACACACTGCCGTTGGGGTCAAAACCCACGATTCGAATGACGTTAATATATTCTAACCCATTCGTCCCAAACTAAATGCCTGCACACATGCAACAATCCCCGATATCATCGATCATTAATATATTCCTTTGAGGAGTTCCATGATACAGCCATTCGGATCGACGTCAAATCCGGAGATGCCGATTGCAGCAAGAGGAAATGCCTTCAAAGAATATGCGAAAAGAGACTCTTACAACATCCGGTGAAAATAACCATTTTAGTGATGCCCCTTTAATTTCAAAGAGGTATACCACGTGAGAGCCTTCACCCAAGCAGGACTGCTGCCATAAAATGTCAAGGACGATCAGGTGATCATAGTATGGGATACAATATATCTACAGGATGATTGACAAGCCTTATTTTTTAATTATATTATCAGCACGTGTATCTATTGGATATTCCTAAACCACGTGTCAAAACAAGGAAATAAGAAAGGCCATTTGACACATAAGTTGTATTTTATTTTCCCAGAAACAAAACAAAAGAAACAAAATTCTAAAATGACCAATAAACTCAACGTCACGTGATCTACCCTTGTGCTGTAATGTTAATGGGACACACCATTTTATGTCATAAAATAACAGGTAAGTCGCTGTATTGTGACGTTTGTTTCATATAAAGTTTTTGGATAACATGAAGAACTAACCAATTAAAAATAACAAGTAAGTCGCTTTATTGTTACGTTTGATTCATATAAAGTTATTGTATAACATGAAGAACTTAATATTTAAAAATAACAAGTGACTTTACAATGATCCTGTATAATCACGTGATTTGTGTAGATTCCAAATTTGTTATCAATAATCTAGGTCACGTGACGTAAAGTTCCCGGATGTCTTTGATGTAGTAAAGACGGAATAGGACAACTTCACATACAGACATTTAGTTGAAGGTCACTAATACAAGGTCAAGGTCGTATTTGGGGTGACAACCTCATTGTGTAAAACACATTTCTACAAGGACCACTACTATGAGACAACCTCATCCTGTGAAACATATTTCTACAAGGAACAATACAACCAGACAACCTCATCATGTAAAACACATTTTTACAAGGACTACTACTACCAGACAACCTCATTATGTAAAACCCATTTCTACAAGGATCACAACTACCAGACAACCTCATTATGTAAAACACATTTCTACAAGGACCACTACTACCAGACAACCTCATAATGTAAAACACATTTCTACAAGGACCACTACTACCAGACAACCTCTTCATGTAAAACACATTTCTACAAGGACCACTGTGGTGAATTTCTAAACACAATATCTAAATTAAATTAAAACAGTATAGTGCATAAAGTAAAAGATAGGATAGTACTACAAATTTTCATTGTTTTCGTCGCCTACGCCTTCAGCGTATTATTTGATAACGCCTTATCGCCGAAATAAAGGTACCAAATGCTTTTGGGTAACCTTGAGATAAACGTACCACTTTTCCAAGTTCAAGTGAAATATTTGCCTAGAATACATTGTGGAAGGGAGGGGGACGGATAGATAACCAACGCAAAACACGTCTCACATTGTTTCTAAAAATAAAACCAACTTGCTAGCATTGCCTTAGGCGGTTTTCAAATTACGATGTAAACGTTAGAAAATGTGGACACTACGGTTATGAAAACACGCTTAGCTCTTATTGCAAATGACGTAATAATAATAATAATAATAATAATAATAATAATAATAGCCCCTTCAGTCATAACTGACTATGGGAATGCGCCCCTGAGGTGACAGCCCTCAACTGCTTATTTTCCTGGTGCTCCTTTCGACGTTTTCTCCTCACCTCTGCTTCTTGTGTGAGCCTCTCTTCGCCCAATCTGAGGTGGTGCCGTAAATAGCATCGCCACTTAGTGCGATCGGCAGCTTCATCCTCCCATGTTGCTGGATCCATGTCCAGTGCCCTCATATCTCTCTTGCACACATTTTTGAACCTCAGCTGTGGTCGCCCAACTGTTCTCTTGCCATCTGCTAATTGTCCATAGAAGATATCTTTTGGGATGCGACCATCTTCCATGCGGCGAACATGGCCAAGCCAGCGAAGTCTGCGCTGTCTAAGCAGCGTATACATACTTTGAAGGCCAGCACTTTCTTCTTCTTCTTCTTCCGTCCTTAGCCACCGACCGTCAAAGCAGTCAGTGGCCATTACGCCTAGTGGCGTCTTAGGGCAACAGGAGATAGGTTTTCTTTGCCATTGTTTCCCATCACGCCTATTGGCGTCTTTAGGGCAACGGCAAATCAATCCATTTGCTGTTGTTTCCGTAATCGAAGTGACTGGCAAACGGGTGATCAGCCCGTTGGTAAAGGCCAGCACGAATGACGTAAATTCTCGTGTATTACGAGAGACTCTCGTATTTAGCTTGAAAGTACATGGAAAAAGAATTGAACAGGAGGTAGTTTAAAAATAAACAACTAACATAGAAAAAAGATGGAATTTTGAACCAAGCCACTTAGCCCCATAAAAATCATATATTCGTGTACCTGAAGACTTGCTGACTAAGAATATGTTGTTAATTACCTAAAGAGTCCATTGAATAATCAAATATTGGGAATAATACATAGAGAATCGGAGATACTGTCAGGTCAAGTCATGTCTGCTTAGATTGGATAGCATATTTTTTGGGGAAAAAAGTAGGTGACAGAAAGGCTAAGATAGTACGATGAAGGGGATTAGATGAAATTTGAAGGAAGCCGTAATATTATTGGCTGACCTAATATACAAATCTAGTTGGTAGTAGTAACGCATAGTGGTTTGAGATATTTTTTTTTTAAGAATTCATTCAAAAAAAGAGATGCTTGGTTTCATTGGCCAAAGCCTTTTACTTTATCGAAATAGTAGGTTACTCGCTGCCATTTTTCCAAAATATTCAGATGAGCAAGAAGCGATGAAAAGACTTGTGCTTTTTTATTAATAATACTACCATCTGAAAGCAGTCTGAACAGAGGCAGTGATAAAAGTGTGCCATATTCGATTGCCTAATTCATCGTTACTTGTTTATATTTCCTTGATATGTGGTAAGATTGAGTTTAATTAACTATTTAATTAAAAAAAGGGTGTGTGAAAAAAGAAAAGGCCATGTAAAAGATTGTAATTAAATGGTTCCATGGCAGACTTAGGCATGGCCTAGATGTTGATCCATCATATAAGGGACTATCTAAGAAGTTTAAGACTACAGGACTATATATATGATGGTCATACAGGAACATTACACCTATCTTATTGCATGGAAAAGATTACTGCAGGAATGACAGAGGCGTAGCATCCATTATGGAAGAGAAAAAGAAAACTGGTACCACTTGTTCCATCAAACTAAAGGGAAGAAGCAGGGATGTCAGAGAGAGCTGATCCTGTTCTTTTGTATGTATGACGTCATGTACATTAGGAGGAATTAGCTTGATATTAAGACAGAACCATAACTTGCATTGACAGGGGTTCCTGCTGGCACTTGTCTGGTGCTAGTACTCGCTCATTGAAGAAGTCTGCACGATTTCTAAGAGTCTCTGGTACCTGCTTGTATTAGAGAAGTTCAAGACCAGAGAAGACTGAAGTGTTTGGCCAAACCAACTACAACTGCTGTGATTCCAGGACCCAGATAAGTGAAATATCTTGCCTGGGACAACTTATCACGATTAAAGAAAAATCTCCTGTCTAGACAAAACGTTCCTCCAAAGAATAAATGAACAATCCTGGTGAAACAAAAGACAGTGGAATGATGACAATCCCCACCCTGCTTCCCAGTACCTGTAGTTAAATAGAGTAATTAACATCAACTTGAAAAATTGTAACAATGTATTATGGACATATGTCTGTTGTATATCTTTATATATATATATATTTGTAAATATACCTATCCATCTAAATTGATTCTCACTGAACTATAGTCCTGACCAAAACAACTTTAGGCTCAGGACCAATAAAGTTTAACAAAAGATATTTTAAATATAAAATTTAACAGCTGGAGTTAGTTGAGTTTATCATAGTAATTAGTATATGTTTGTGTATGTTTTTGTATTGAGATTCTTTAACAACACTCTTACAATACCCTAGACACTTTATGTAGCTTTCAGTCACGCTAGTCAGAAAAGAATATAACTTAGAGTGAGATCGTAATGTGGTAACAAGGAAGGTACTCTGTAATACAGTTGTTCATTGTTTACCTCAGAGACCTTCACAGTTGACATCACTCAAGTACAACTATATGCACACCATTCTTCTTAACATCAAAACACACCACATATATTGGGGTCTCTAAGTCCGAGATTTGAATTTGGCATATATAGATGAATGTTTGAAATAGGAATCTCATACAGCATATATTAACTAACTCCAGAAATAAAAATTAGCAGTACTATATAAATTCAAGATTGTATTACTAGTGTTAGTAGAGGTTAGAAACACCCCCTAAGAAGATAAAAATAATTAAGAGGAGATTTACAGTGATACGTTGTCACAGCCAGCAGTAATTAGTTAATTATAGTTAGTATTTATTTTAGTTAAGTTTAAGATTGTCTTAGAACCTTATTAGACCTGCTTGAGTTAGAATGGCTGATTTAGCCAAGTTCAGATCTGCCGCTGTGCAGACTGCTAAAGAGATGGACACGGATGGACCAGAGATTGTCCAGTATGTAACTTCAGAATATGACAAATTTATTGAACGAGATAGGGAAGACAGGAAGTTAGAAGCAGAAAGAAGGTTAGAGGCTGACAAAGAACTTAAGAGGCTGCAGATTGAGGCTGACAAGGTGGCTAGGGCATTAGAGGCAGATAGGGAGGCAGAGATCAAAAGGCTCCAGTATGAAGAGAAGAAGTTGGAGGCAGAAGAAAAGAGACGGGCTGCTGAAAGGGAAGCAGAGGAAAAGAGACAGGCTGCTGAAAGGGAAGCAGAGGAAAAGAGACAGACTGCTGAAAGAGAAGAAAAGAGACTGGCTGCTGAGAGGGAAGCAGAAGATAGAAGATTGCAGAGGGAGCACGAGTTACAACTAAGGGAGTTGGAATTTCAAGGTCATGCACCTGAAAATGGTGCCAGCCCCTTTGCCTCAGATGCCACTGCTAGTCAGGGAGCCTCAACCTCGGCTATGGGTTTTCATTTAGACCATTTTGTTGAGAAAGACGATGACAAAAAAGGGTATTTAAGTAGGTTTGAGCTTTTGGCTACTACATATGGGTTAGAGAGAGAGAGAGGTGGAGCCTCAAGTTATCCCAGGGGCTTAGGGGAACAGCTTATGAAGTTTTTGCCAAAATGAGCAGAGATGACCAAGACAATTACGACATGCTAAAGCAGGCTCTTTTGTTAAGATATGAAAAAAATGGAGAATTTTATAGAACAAAATTTAGGAATGCTAAGCTACTGTCGGGTGAGACCTATCACCAGTTCTCTGCACGGTTAGAGACTTACTTGGAGAAATGGACTGCTCTGGGGAAAACCCAAGATCTTAAGGAAATGATCCTGATTGAGCAATTAAGAGAGTCCATGGCTCCAGAACTGAGAAAGTTTCTCATGGAACAAAGTACAGAGAGGCTGGGTGAGTTACTCAATGTCGCTGAGAGGTATCAGGCAGGCCAAGCAGAGGTAGTTGGAAATAAAAAGAAACAGGTAGACAATTTTAAGGCACCACAAAACTTTAATAGGTTTGACAATAGAGAAAAGAACAAAGGTAAGCAACAGTTTGATAGGCCACACAATGACTATAAAAATAAAACCCCACAATTCAATGAAAGGAAATATGATGAAAGAAAACCTTTTAACCAAGGAAAGAGGTGGTGTAAAAATTGTCGAATGGACAACCATAACACCGAAAATTGTAATAGGAAACCTGTAGTAATGGCCACGCTTCAGGTCAGATCGACTCCTAGAAAGGAGGAGGAAACACCAAAAATTATGTCTCGTATAGAGTGTAGGAATGCACAGGCTAAAGATAGATCACTGAAGCCGTGTTTTGACAAACTCCAAAAACTCCACATCCCTCCTAGAAAAGGAGAATTCTATTTGGATGATGGACTGCTTTACAGGGCTGATAAAGCAGGATCATACGGGTGTGCACAGTTAGTAGTGCCATCGAAATATAGGGAACGAGTTATGAGACAAACACATGTTCAAGACGGTGGACATCTGAGGATGGGTCGCACCTGTACAATGACATCTATGTCTTATTACTGGCCATGAGTTGTTGAAGACATAAGAAAATTTGTCGAGGCCTGCGACCAGTGCAATAAGAAAAATTCCACAGGGTGGAAAAATAATAACCAAATGCGATAGAATCATTATGGAATACCTGGGCCAGAAAATAAAGAGGGAATACCCACACGTGGGAAAATGAATCAGGACCTAGACACGCCACGGGGCAAACTTAGGCCTGGAAAGAAAAATAATTATAATAAAGTGGACAGAGGGGAATGGGAACCCCCTTTTCACAGACAGTCTTCACTCGATTGTATTAAAATGGCCACTATGCAGCGAGTACAAAGAAATGTTTTACCCCAGAATAAGCCGACAATCCCTCGGTCGGAATTATGTGAACTGGGTGAAAATAAAAGAGAGAGAAGATCTCTCACAAGGAATTTAAAGTGGGACGAAAACCCCAAGAAAAAAATTGGTAGTGGTCGATTTGTGAGTGATGATTCTAGGAAGAAAAGTCCTCACTATAAGGCTTCCAATGGAAAAGACCATACCGGTGCCTGGGAAAATAGGTCAACAATATTAAAGGTCCATATGTAGCCTTGTTAAGGACATGGACCGATGAAAAGGCAGAAGAAAATATTACCTCATCATATCAATATGTGAACGAGCTGACCACTCGTCTTAAAACTGGCTGGAAACTTGCCAATGAAAATTTGAGACAAGCCACGAAAAAGCATGCTGCCTATTTCAATAAGAAAGCGAAGGACAGAAAATTAGCTGTGGGGGAGAAGGTGCTTCTTCTACTGCCCGGCAGCCATAATAAATTGCAAATTGGATGGCAAGGTCCATATACAGTTCTAGAGAAGGTGTCTAGAACAAATTATAAGATAGATAAGAAGGGGAAAGAGAAAATCTATCATGTGAATCTCCTGAAAAAATATCTGGATAGAGAAAACCAGGAGGAGACACACCTACGGACCTTGTCTGTTGCAATGGAAATGAAAAAGGAACCACTCACCTCTCATGAATATCCTTTACACCCCTGTGAGACCGCTGCACAGGTAAAAATCAGTACGCACTTAATGAAAAATCAGAGGGAGAGGGTTCAACAGGTTCTGAATGATCATACAGATGTGTTAACGGACCGACCGGGGCATACAAATTTATTAGAGTATGATATGAAACTCATAGACCCAACACCAATTTGTATGAGAGCCTATTCGATTCCGTTCGCTAAGGAAAAAGCTTTGAAGGAGGAGATAGATTATCTGTTGAGAGAAGGAATTATCTCGCACAGTGAATCTCCTTACAGCTCCAGTGTGGTTCTGTTAAGAAAACCCTCTGGAGAACACAGACTGTGTACAGATTACAGGAAACTGAATGCTGTCACAGAAGGTCAGGTGGATCCATTACCTGATACAAATCAGCTGTTTGCCAGGCTGAATAAAGCTAAATATTTCTCTAAAGTGGATCTGAGCAAATGCTACTATCAGATTCCAGTAAAGCCGGACGTTAGACCTTATTTAGCCTTTAGCACCTCGGAAGGACATTATGAATTTAACATGTTGCCATTCGGGCTGAAAAATGCACCGAGTGTGTTTTCGAAGATGATAAGAAAGTTACTGGATCCCCTGAATAATCCATGCATCACCAACTTCATGGATGATATTCTCATAGCGACTGAAACATTTGAGGAACACATGAACTCTCTGGATATGTTGTTTAATCGACTTAGAGAGACAAATTTGACCGCTAGACCGACAAAATGCTGTGTTGGATGTAAAGAGCTGGAATTCTTGGGCCTACAGTACATCAGGGAAACATGACCCCTGACACCAAGAATCTGGAGAAGTTGAAAAGAGCACCAAGACCACAGACAAAGAAAGATGTGCGATCTTTTGTCTCATTATGTGGTTTCTACCAAAAGTATATTAAAAACTTTAACTCCATATGTGCTCCATTGACTGATTTAACACGCAAAGGAAATCCTGATAGAATTACTTGGTCAGCGCAGTGTGAATTAGCCTACCAAGAGTTGCAGGAAAAGCTCACAAGCAGGCCTATTTTGAAATTACCTGACTTGAGTCAAGAATTCATTGTGAGAACGGATGCTAGTAATATAGGTTTGGGTGCAGTTCTATTACAAAGGTCAACTTCACTTGATGGGGAATTAACCCCAGTTGCTTATGCTAGCCGTAAGCTGAACACAGCAGAACAAAAATATTCAACAAGTGAAAAAGAATGTTTAGCTGTCATATGGGCTATAAAAAAGTTCCAGATTTATCTCTATAGTAAATCATTTAAGATCCAAACAGATCATAAACCACTCGTGTGTCTGTCACAAGCAAGGCATGAAAATGCTATATTATTACGTTGGTCGTTGCTCCTACAGCCATACCAGTTTACCATAGAATATATTCAAGGCAAAACCAATGTGGGTGCAGATTTTTTAAGTAGACATCCGTACGACGAACATCATAGTAGTCACCAGGCATAGGTAGTAAATTTATCTATGTTTATTTAGAAGTAGGAACTGACATATGATAGTCTGTTCTAAGTGGGGAGATATGTGGTGAACTTCTAAATACAATATCTAAATTAAATTAAAACAGTATGGTGCATAAAGTAAAAGATAAGATAGTACTACAAATTTTCATTGTTTTCGTCGCCTACGCCTTCATCGTATTATTTGATAACGCCTTATCGCCGAAATAAAGGTACCAAATGCTTCTGGGTAACCTTAACTCATTCCCCCCCCCCCCCCAGGCTGTTTTTGGGTTTTACCCAGGCCCGAAAATGGATGCAATTTTTTCAGACAGGTGAGGTTTTAAAAACAGACAGTGGACAAATACATAAGTTCAGTAGGTAGTTGTGTTATACATTTAAATGTGTGAAATTGACTGGAGAATCTTATGAATTGCTTCATATAATTAATTAATATGAATAGGTGTGTGTTATGTCTTGTGAAGTGTAGACTTGATTAAAAAAGTGTAAAAAATTTTTTTTTTAATTGTGTACTTAAACTTAAATATTTCAGCTCCCAATTAATGTATGGCAATAAAATGTTCAGAATGTCAGTGCACATTTAGTTTGAAATATATCTAGAAACTTTTATCACTATCACTTCATAGATGTAATTTTTATGATTTTTTTCTCAAAACCACATATGTTTGTAAACACAACCGCTCAAAATGTGTGCAATTTTTCTCTTCAGGTTATATTTAAAAAACTGCAGTAGACACACATTTTATTTAACTAGGTTTTAATGTTATACATTTAAATGTGTGAAATTGACTGGAGAATCTTATGAATTGATTCATATAATTAATTGTTATGAATAGATGTGTGTTATGTCTTGTGAAGTGTAGACTTGATTTTAAAAATGTTTAAAAAATAAAATAAAATTGTATACTTAAAGTTAAATATTTCAGCTCCCAATAAATGTATGGCAATAAAATATTAAGAATATCAGTGCACATTTAGTTTGAAACATATCTAGAAACTTTTATCACTATCACTTCATAGATGTAATTTTTATGATTTTTTTTCTCAGAACCACATATGTTTGTAAAAACAACCGCTCAAAATGTGTGCAATTTTTCTCTTCAGGTTATATTAAAAAAACAGGCAGTAGATACACATATTATTTAACTAGGTGTTTATGTTATACATTTAAATGTGTGAAATTGACTGGAGAATCTTATGAATTGATTCATATAATTAATTGATTTGAATAGGTGTGTTATGTCTTGTGAAGTGTAGACTTGATTTTAAAAATGTTTAAAAAATAAAATAAAATTGCATACTTAAACTTAAATATTTCAGCTCCCAATTAATGTATGGCAATAAAATGTTCAGAATGTCAGTGCACATTTAGTTTGAAACATATCTAGAAACTTTTATCACTATCACTTCATAGATGTAATTGTTATGATTTTTTTTCTCAAAGCCACATATGTTTGTAAAAACAACCGCTCAAAATGTGTGCAATTTTTCTCTTCAGGTTATATTTTAAAAGCAGGCAGTAGATACACATTTTATTTAACTAGGTGTTGATGTTATACATCAACATGTGGGAAATTGACTGAAGAATCTTGTGAAATGCTGTAGATAATTATTTGATGTAGGGAAAGAGTCTGTCATGTTATGTGAAGTGTAGACCTAATCAAAAATAACTGGAAAAAAGATAAATAAACTGTACTCACATATGTCAGCTCCAGTTTAATCCATAGCAGAAAAATCTCAGAATATCAGTGCACATCCATTTTGAAACACAACACATTTTACCACAATCACTTCAAATATATAATTTATATGATTTTTTTCCTACACCACAAATTTCTGTAAATACCAAACAACTATGACTAATATTATTTACACCAACTATATTCTATCATTTTTGGTTTGACAATGTGCTTCCACTTTGGCCTGAGAAGATACAAGGAAAACCTTGGATTATACTGCTTATATTGCCATCTGCCTTTATACCCTATTACCACTTCATTCAAACTGAGATTTTGGAATGGGTAAAAAGCACTCTGAAATTTTTGCAACAACATGTTCATAAAATCTTTTCTTTTCCTTGTGAATTTTCATCAGAGGCATGAAGCATTGTATGATATAATGCTTCAAATCTACTTCTTGAAAACATTTGAAGAAACCAAGGAGTATAAAATTCTGCAGATGTAGACCAGTAGTTGCGAATGCATGGTCTTTTCTGAATCCCAATATTTATTAGGACAGCAATAAACTTATCAAGTTCATGGCGTGTGACTTTGGTCCACCGAGAATACAATGAATATTGTTTCGCAGGGTTATTTTGAATAGATTTGAGTCTGGTATAATCATTGATGCACTGGAACATGAAATCTTGAACCTCATCTGTAAACAAAACACTGAAACATTTCAATGGGGTTGACAGGTCAAACCCCTCAGTCACACCTGTGTTCTCTTTGGACAAAATCGAAATGCATTTTGTGTCATCCCCTCAGCAATTTCTAACCACTCTGGGACATCTTGTGAGGATGCACCTGCCTCTAGACTTGTGGCAGTTCTCATAGCTTTACTTTTGGTCACAATGGTGTTTTTGCCTCTTTATCCTTCTCCTTTAGTGACTGAAAGTTTTGCTCTTTTTATACCAGCCCTACCTGATGCATGTTCAATCAACTGATCGACATCGCCCTCAGAATGATCACTTTCATGAATATTCTGACACAAAGTCTTTACAATGTCTTTATTGGAATTACTAAACCTAACTTCTAAAAATCCGTGTCGCTCGAGTTATCTTCTGTCCACTGAGAAATTAGCGTCGTGCTTGCTCAGCCGAAAGCAGGTGTTTAGAAGAAGATTCTCGATCCATTTTGTATGTAAACAAAGAAATAGAAATGGATATAAAACACACAATTTTAGCTTCACAAATTTGTTTTTTCGCTCACAAACGTCCATAAACATGTCCTAGATGTAATGAAATGATTTAAAAACCAGCTAGTTGCTAGGTATTTATAACTTTTCGTTCAAACTCGACATATGTCATTGGTCTGAAGATTCTCGATCCATTTTGTATGTAAACAAAGGAATAGAAATGGATGTAAAACACACAATTTTAGCTTCACAAATTTGTTTTTCGCTCACAAACGTCCATAAACATGTCCTAGATGTAATGAAATGATTTAAAAACCAGCTAGTTGCTAGGTATTTATAACTTTTCGTTCAAACTCGACATATATCGTACTGGCGTGCCACGCGTCATTGGTCCAAACGGAAGTCCTATCTGGCGCGTGGTGCGCCACTGTGGACGGAAAGAGTTAAGATAAACGTACCACTTTTCCAAGTTCAAGTGAAATATTTGCCTAGAATACATTGTGTAAGGGAGGGGGACGGATAGATAACCAACGCAAAACACGTCTCACATTGTTTCTAAAAATAAAACCAACTTGCTAGCATTGCCTTAGGCGGTTTTCAAATTACGATGTAAACGTTAGAAAATGTGGACACTACGGTTATGAAAACACGCTTAGCTCTTATTGCGAGTGACGTAAATTCTCGTGTATTACGAGAGACTCTCGTATTTAGCTTGAAAGTACATGGAAAAAGAATTGAACAGGAGGTAGTTTAAAAATAAACAACTAACATAGAAAAAAAGATGGAATTTTGAACCAAGCCACTTAGCCCCATAAAAATCATATATTCGTGTACCTGAAGACTTGCTGACTAAAAATATGTTGTTAATTACCTAAATACTCCATTAAATAATCAAATATTGGTAATAATACATGGAGAATCGGAAATACTGTCAGGTCAAGTCATGTCTGCTTAGATTGGATAGCATATTTTTTGGGGAAAAAAGTAGGTGACAGAAAGGCTAAGATAGTACGATGAAGGGGATTGGATGAAATTTGAAGGAAGCCGTAATATTATTGGCTGACCTAATATGCAAATCTCGTTGGCAGTAGTAACGCATAGCGGTTTGAGATTTTTTTTTAAGAATTCATTCAAAAAAAGAGATGCCTGGTCTCATTGGCCAAAGCCTTTTACTTTATCGAAATAGTAGGTTACTCGCTGCCATTTTTCCAAAATATTCAGAGGAGCAAGAAGCGATGAGCAGACTTGTGCTTTTTTTATTAATAATACTACCATCTGAAAGCAGTCTGAACAGAGGCAGTGATAAAAGTGTGCCATATTCGATTGCCTAATTCATCGTTACTTGTTTATATTTCCTTGATATGTGGTAAGATTGATTTTATTGACTTTTTAATTAAAAAAAGGGTGTGTGAAAAAAGAAAAGGCCATGTAAAAGATTGTAATTAAATGGTTCCATGGCAGACTTAGGCATGGCCTAGATGTTGATCCATCATATAAGGGACTATCTAAGAAGTTTAAGACTACAGGACTATATATATGATGGTCATACAGGAACATTACACCTATCTTATTGCATGGAAAAGATTACTGCAGGAATGACAGAGGCGTAGCATCCATTATGGAAGAGAAAAAGAAAACTGGTACCATTTGTTTCATCAAACTAAAGGGGAGAAGCAGAGTTGTCAGAGAGTGCTGACCTTGTTCTTTTGTATGTATGATTTCATGTACATTAGGAGGAATTAGCTTGATATTAAGACAGAACCATAACTTGCATTGACAGGGGTTCCTGCTGGCACTTGTCTGGTGCTAGTACTCGCTCATTGAATAAGTCTGCACGATTTCTAAGAGTCTCTGGTACCTGCTTGTATTAGAGAAGTTCAAGACCAGAGGAGACTGAAGTGTTTGGCCAAACCAACTACAACTGCTGTGATTCCAGGACCCAGATAAGTGAAATAGCTGGCCTGGGACAACTTATCATGATTAAAGAAAAATCTCCTGTCTAGACAAAACGTTCCTCCAAAAAATAAATGAACAATCCTGGTGAAACAAAAGACAGTGGAATGATGACAATCCCCACCCTGCTTCCCAGTACCTGTAGTTAAACTTGAAAAATTGTAACAATGTACTATGGACATATGTCTGTTGTATATCTTTATATATATATTTGTAAATATACCTATCCATCTAAATTGATTCTCACTGAACTATAGTCCTGACCAAAACAACTTTAGGCTCAGGACCAATAAAGTTTAACAAAAGATATTTTAAATATAAAATTTAACAGCTGGAGTTAGTTGAGTTTATCATAGTAATTAGTATATGTTTGTATATGTTTTTGTATTGAGATTCTTTAACAACACTCTTACAATACCCTAGACACTTTATGTAGCTTTCAGTCACGCTAGTCAAAAAAGAATATAACTTAGAGTGAGATCGTAATGTGGTAACAAGGAAGGTACTCTGTAATACAGTTGTTCATTGTTTACCTCAGAGAACTTCACAGTTGACCTCACTCAAGTACAACTATATGCACACCATTCTTCTTAACATCAAAACACACCACAACCACTACTACCAGACAACCTCATCATGTAAAACACATTTCTACAAGGACCACTACTACCAGACAACCTCTTCATGTAAAACACATTTCTACAAGGACCACTACTACCAGACAACCTCATCATGTAAAACACATTTCTATAAGGACCACTACTACCGGACAACCTCATCATGTGAAACACATTTCTACAAGGACAATACTACCAGACAACCTCATCATGTAAAAGACATTTCTACAAGGACCACTACTACCAGACAACCTCTTCATGTAAAACACATTTCTACAAGGACCACTACTACCAGACAACCTCTTCATGTAAAACACATTTCTACAAGGAAACCTACTACCAGACAACCTCATCATGTAAAACACAATTCTACAAGGACCACTACTACCAGACAACCTCGCCATATAAAACACATTTCTACAAGAACCACTACTACCAGACAACCTCATCATGTAAAACACATTTCTACAAGGACCACTACTACCAGACAACCTCGCCATATAAAACACATTTCTACAAGGACCACTACTACCAGACAACCTCGCCATATAAAACACATTTCTACAACGACCACTACTACCAGACAACCTCGCCATATAATACACATCTCTACAAGGACCACTACTACCAGAGCTTGTAACTGTTTCGTGCAGGCTTCCTGTGGGACTTGTTGCAGTGGTTAATCCATGCCTCATAAGAAGTGCAAAATAAATGATGATGATGTCGAGTGGATGTAGTCAGTGTTATTGTTAAAACATTGATGTCGAGTATATAACGATTATAGGGATGTAGGATAAAGAGAGAGGGATAGTACCTCACGGTGAGAGACAGCCATGTCCTTTTTAGGATAGTCAGGATCCTATTTGGTTCTCCTCTCTTTGTCTAGCTCATGTATGGCTCCTCGAATACCGCTTGTGTACGGCGGTGGCCACATCCCGGGCAACAGTCTTGGCTGACTGGCTAAACTACATGGGTGGAGTAGGAGCAATCTTACTCAAGGGAATGTCCATCCCTAGTACACAAAGACTGAGACGGTGAGTGAGGCGGAGGAATCTGAGAAGATCAACGGCTCGCAAAGCGAAACAGCAAAGCGTGTGGCGCACTAGAGGCATGTCGGATATTGGAAAAGACAATGGCTAGCCACCGTGGAAGAGATTGGGGCTTTACCACGTACTTCCTACAGAACGTTATGGGATCACAACAACAAGATAAGAACCGATATGTAGAGAACTCTCTGTCCCCTGGGGAAGAATCTACTGTACAAATTAACAGGGAAGAGGCAACTCCTCTAATGAGTAAGGAAGTACATAATGACGAGTGTTCCTTAAATTCTGTTTAAAGGGAGCATTCTGAGAAAGACCACCTAAAAACTAGTAGGAGAAGCCTAAAAATAGGAACCTGGAATGTTAGAACTCTAAACGGAGAAGGAAAGCTTGACAATCTTATATTAGAGGCAACCGACATGAAACTCGATATACTGGGAGTTGCAGAGGCAAGACTTTTGGATACAGGCTACATAACAAGAGACCAGTACACGCTTATACACTCAGGAGGAGAAAAACACGAAAGATAGGTAGGAATGTTGATAAAGAAAGAGTTAGAAAAATACGTATATGGATACTGGACTCACAATGACAGAATGATGTTACTAAAGATGAGAGCAAAGCCATTTGACATATCAATCTTACAAACTTATGCACCAACTAAAGATAACAGCGAGGAAGAAATAGAAGAATACTATGAAGAGCTACAACACACACTTAAACCAGTCAAATCTACAGATGTGTTGATAGTAATGGGTGATATGAATGCAAAAGTAGGAAAAGAAAAATACAAGAAAATAGTAGGACAGTATGGATTAGGGACAAGAAATGATAGAGGAGACAGACTTATCCAGTTCTGTGAAGAAAACCAGCTGGTCATATGTAACACCTTTTTTGAACACCACCCAAGGAAATTATATACATGGAAAAGCCGAAGAGATGTAATACGTAATCAAATCGACAATATCATGATAAAACATAAATTTAAGAACAGTGTCACAAGTGCAAAGACACATCCTGGCGCCGACATAAATTCAGATCACAATCCAGTTGTCATCAAAGTAAATATAAAGCTGAAAAGAGCAGGAAACAGAAGACAGGAGGAACCCCAGATATAAATATCAGCGCTGAAACAACCAGATATAAAACAGAAATATTTAATCGACGTCAAAATAAATACCAACAGTTATTGACAGAAAGCATGGAGCAGTATAGAAGAGAAAACCCAGAATAAAAAGCAACCGCAAAATGGGAATGCTTAAAAACAAGCATACAATCAGCAAATGCAAATTTACCTAAAAAGGAGTCTAAGAAAAATCAAATTTGGATGACAGATGACATCTTGAATAAAATGGCAGAAAGAAAGAAAGCAAAAAACACTTCAGAATATAAAACAATAGACAATGACATACGTACTATGTGTAGAGAAGCAAAAGAACGGTGGATAGAAACAAAATGTAAGGAAATAGAAGACTTGGAAGCAAAGCACATGACAAGAGATATGCATGAAGAAATAAAGAAATTATCAAATCGGTCGCGGTTTGCACAAGGAGGAAGCTGTATCAAGAACAAAAATGGTGTAATATTACTTGATGAGAAAGACATATCAAACAGATGGGCAGAATACGTAAAAGAACTATTCGAGGACAACAGAGGTAAAAAACCATCACCAGATGCTAATGAAGGCCCAAACATTCTCAGATCAGAAGTAGAGAATGCCATTCATATGATACAAAAAGGAAGATCAGCAGGCATGGATAACATAAAAATTGAAATGATAGAAGCTCTGGAGAGCTTTGGTATAGATACAATCACAGAAATATGCAATGATGTATACAATACAGCATATTTACCACACGACATGAAGACATCAGTTTTTATAACATTGCCCAAGAAACCAAATGCAACAGAATGTTCAGACTTCAGAACAATCAGCCTGATGAGTCATGCAATTAAGATACTGCTCAAAATCATACAGGAAAGAATAAAAAGTAAAGTAGACAGCGAAATCCAAGAAGAACAGTTTGGTTTTAGACGGAACAGTGGAACAAGAGAGGCAATATTTTGCCTAAAAAGATTAGCAGAAAAATATACAGAGGTCCAAAAAAGTATGTATATGTGCTTCATTGACTATAAGAAGGCTTTTGACAGAATTCATCATGAGAAAATAATTGAATGCCTCAAAGACATAGGTATTGATGGAAAAGATATAAGAATACTCAGTAACCTTTATTGGGAGCAAACTGCCACAGTAAGATCGGGAAGGAATTATTCACCATACATAGACATAAAAAGAGGTGTCAGACAAGGTTGTGTGCTGTCCCCCTGCCTATTTAATTTATACACCGAAAAAATTTTCAAACAGATACAGGAAATACCAGGACTGAACATCAGTGGAAGATCAATAAACAACCTTAGATATGCAGATGATACCGTGTTGTTAGCTGAAAGCGAACAGGAGTTACAAGAACTAGTGAAGCAAGTGAACAGTATAAGTCATGAATATGGACTCGACATTAATATTGAGAAAACTAAAACTATGATAATTAGCAAAACAGACGATAAACCCACATTAAAGATAAGCGTAAATGGGAAAATCCTGGAACAAGTCAAGAGCTACGTATATCTTGGTCATATAATAACAGAAGATGGCAGATGTGAAACAGAAATCAAGAAGAGAATAGGAATGGCCAAAGCTACATTCAACAACATGAAACATATACTGACATCCAAACAGTTATCTCATAAATTAAAACTGAGAATCATAAAGTGTTATATATATTCTGCATTTCTGTATGGTGCAGAAACATGGACAATGAATAAGCATTTGGAAGAAAGAATTGAGGCTCTTGAAATGTGGATATATAGAAGAATGGGGCGTATCTCATGGAAAGAGATGAAAACAAATAAGGAGGTCCTAGAAAATCTAGGTATGAAAAGAGAACTAATGAGAGAGGTCAAAGTTCGGCAGCTAAAATACTTTGGCCACATAAAAAGGCATAACACCTTGCAGAAGACCATAACAGAAGGGAGAGTTGAAGGCAAACGTGCAAGGGGAAGACAGCGCTATAAGTGGGAAGATAACATCAAGAGATGGACGGGAACGAGTCTATCAGAGTGTACCACCAAGACAAGAGACAGAAGACGTTGGAGATCCATTACAGCCAACCTTCGTTGTGGAGATAGCAACTGATGATGATGATATAACGATTATTGTATATGGAGTGGACGGCGTCTGTGTTGGGGTTTTTTTTTTTTTTTTTCGTACGCCCGCTAATACTCGAGGCGAAATCTCAGGTTATTATTAATATTTTAACCTGACATTGATTTTACGTGAGTATCCCTTTGTTTCTTGTACAGAGACATGTGTCCCTCGCCATTCAGGCAAATACTCTCCGATTTCGGAGGTACCCATTAGAGCTGGGTCGGCTCAGGAGCCGCCAGTCCCTGGTCGACGACACTCCTTCAAATGTCCTCGCCAGGTCTCGAGTTAATCCAGTCCAAATCCCGGTCAACGAAAAATCCTCAAATGCCGTCGCCCGGGTTTGATCCTGTATCACCCGGTCGCCAGAGCGGTGTTGTAACCACTACGCTAGCGCGGCCCCTGTGTTGTGGTTAAAACATTATCTAAACGTTTATTTCTGAGTGAACTATATTTTATTCTAGACAGTGTAGAGTCTGTGATCCTGCACATTATTAGAAAACTAGTGCTGTAAAAGCACATGTAAACCCATAATACGGTTTGGACATATGAATACAGCAATTATTTGGTGTTGGGTCTGCGGCATATGAACGTGACAGATCACAGAAAGAAAGGGAAAAAAATGACAAATCCATTATTCTTGTCTTCTAGAGATGGCATTATATGTGACATTTTCTCTTCACGTACACTGACTGTATCCAGGATGGCGAGAGCTGTCAATGTAACGGGTTTAACTAAATATTTTGTTAAGTGCGTGTGTTATGTGCAAGTAAATCATGGACAATAAACAATCGAAGCTAGATAATAGCATAAGCGGTAACCTACATTGTGTGGTGTTACGGAACACTATCAAATATCTTGTGTGCATCTAAAGAATGGATAACAAACTATTGCATGGACCAGATGTTGGGGAGGAAAGAGTAACAGCCAGTATTTACCAACAGCACCGTACCAGACTATGGAAGATATTATACTGATATATCACAACATCAACTTTGGTGACACTCTGTGCCGGTCAAAAAAAAAGCATTTATCAATTATGAAAAGCTACCACCCTGATAAAACATAAGAACATGAATATTTACTACATAGCACCAATATTTGCTGTACAATTTTATTTTATTTACGATTATGTATACAACTTTTGTATTTAATTTATAAACATATGCAAAACAGTGTGCATCAGCCAAAAATTAAGTTTCTTTTAATTAATAACATTAAAAACAATTGAAAAATTAGAAAATTAATGCAATTCATGTTATTTCTAGGGCTGCACGGAATAGTGGTTTTTACTATTCGGCGGAATGCGAATCAATCAATTAATCAATCAATCAATCAATCAATACCCTTTAGCTCCACGAGGAGCTAGGCCTTCAACAAACACATGCCAAGTCTTCCTGTCCCGTGCCATCCGCTCAAGTTCTTTCCATGTTTTACTCATCATTTTCACCTCTGTATCCAGCTCTCTTCTCCATGTGTTTTTTGGTCTACCTCTGCCTCTCTTACACTGTGGATTCCAGAACAAGGACTGCCTTGTAATGCTATCAACAGGTTTCCTCAATGTGTGTCCTATCCATCGCCAGCGTCTTCTTCTCAGCTGTTATTCCACTGGCACTTGTCTGGTTCTTGTCATCAATTCCACATTTGTGACTGTCATACCATTTACTCCTTCTATTCTGCACAAGCACCCGTTTATAAAAGTCTGTAGCTTTTTAGTTGTTGTTTTTGTTGCTCTCCATGTCTCAGAGCCATGCAATAGGACTGACTTGACATTTGAGTTCAAGATTCTTATTTTCGTGTTGGACTTGATTTCTCTTGACCTCCATATATATCCGAATGCAATGAAAGCGCCTCTTGCTTTTCGTATTCTTATTTTGATATCATCGTCTGTCCCTCCAACTTTATCTATATACTACCAAGATATGTGTACGATTCTACATCCATTAGTGGTGTTTCTTCAAGTTTAATCTTATTATTATTTCTTGCATTTATTTTCATAATCTTTGTCTTTGCCCTGTGTATTTTCAGGCCCACTTGTTGTGCCCTCTCATCAAGAATTTTCATTTTCTCTTGCATCTGATTACGGAAATGGGACAGAAGAGCCAAGTCATCTGCAAAATCCAGATCATCAAGCTGTTTAGCCAGATTCCACTGGATTCCATTTCTGTTGTATGATTTCGATGTTTTTATAACCCATTCTATTGCTAGTAAGAAAAGGAATGGAGACAAGAGGCATATCTGTCTCACTCCCGTTCTTATCTTAAACAGTTCTGTAAGTTTTCCTTCATGAAGAACTATGCATGTCATGTCTTCATCATCTTCTTCTTTGATCCTTAGCCGCCGACCATCAAAGCAGTCAGTGGACATCACGCCTGGTGGCGTCTTGTAGGGCAACAACAAATTGATTCCACTTTGCTCGGTCGGTGGCTATCCTTCGTACAGTGCCCCAACTTTGGTTCATTCTTTGCATTTCAGCCTCCACAGTCCTCCGCCAAGTTGTTTTTGGTCGGTCTCTCTTTCGCTGTCTTTCAGGGGTCCATAGCATAGCTGTTCTTGTGATGGCATCGGGGTCTCTTCTGAGGACATGGCCAGCCCAGCTCCAGCGTCTGCCAGCTATGAGGTGTGCATGTCTTCTTGCTTGCTCCAAGTAAGCAGATCTTGGTTTGTGATGGTATTCGGCCAAAAGATTCGGTGTATTTTTCTTAAGCATGTTGTGTAAAAAGATGACAATTTCGACATTTCCTTTTCTGTAACTCTCCATCATTCCGCACCACAGAGAAGCACAGAAAGCACACAGCACTGATATAATCTTAATTTTGTCCTTGTGCTGTACTGAGAGGACTTCCAGATGTTGTTTAGACTAAAAAAGTATGTTCTTACTTGTTCATTCTGTTATTGATGTCTTTGCTTGCTCCGCCGTCTGGAGTTACTATGCATCCTAGGTATGTGAGGTGTCTGTCTGTTCCAGTTGCTGATTCCTTACTGATATGGGCTCAGGGTTGCTCACATTGAGCGTCATAACCTCTGACTTCTTTAGATTGATGTTTAAGCCCACCAGCTGGCTATACTTATCAAGTCTATCCGTTTTTCCCGGATGTGTTGATGTTAATGTGCTAGTAGTGCAATGTAATCTGCATATTCCAGATCTTTTAATGTAGAAAATGTAGTCCATCTTATTCCTCTTGGACTGCCCTCTGTTGTCTGGCGCATCACCCAGTCTATGACTGTCGTACTCCTGTCTTCAACTCAAAGGTTAGGTTGCTCTGCCCAACGCTACACGTAAAGTTGGCATAGAGGCTTTTTATGATTGCCACTATACAGCTTGGAATTCCATAAGCCCTCAGTATTTTCCATAAACTGTCCCTATGTATACTGTCAAAAGCCTTTTCAAAATCAACGAAATCAATGTGCAGCTGTCTTTGCCATTCTGAGCACTGTTCTATAATGTTCCTGAGGGTAAATATATGATCTACACTTCTTCTGTTCTTTCTAAATCCTGCTTGTTCTTTCCTCAGTTTGTGGTCTACTGCCTTTGAAATTCTCTGTATAATTATCCTGCCTAGTATTTTGCTGGGAACTGAGAGAAGAGTGATTCCTCTCCAATTATTGCAGTCTGCAAGATCTCCCTTCTTTGGCAATTTGACAATTATTCCTTTTCTCCACTCTGTTGGTGTTGTCCCTGTTGTCCAGACTTGTGCAAATATTGGTTCTAATAGTTCTGCTGCTCGCTCAGGGTTTGTCTTAAATAGCTCTGCATTTAAGTTATCAAGGCCGGGAGCCTTTCCATTCTTTAACCCTTTGATTGATGTGATGATTTCTTCTTTTCGTGGAATGTCTGTATTAACATCTAGATCGTTTTCAGCCTCAGGAACATTCAATTGTGTCTCTCGGGGTTCCTTGTTCAGAGTTTCTCTGAAATGCTCTGCCCATCTTGTTTCCTGTCCCTCTGCTGTCGTGATGAGTTGTCCTTGCTTATCTCTTACTAATGTAATATTGTTTGCACCTCGTTTTCCACTGATGATTTTAGTTATTTTGTATACTGTGCTTTGTTCGTTTCTCAGTGCTGCTTCTTCTGCCTGTCTTGTAAGATCGTCTAGGAAATTCCTTTTGTTGGTTCGGGTTTGGCGTTTAACTTCCTTGTCCAGCTTAATGTACTGTTCGCTATATAGTTGCTTTAACCTGGGGGACTTCACTTATATTTCTTTCTTTTCATTTCTTTTCTCAACGTTATGGTGTTTAATGTTTCTGGTGTTATCTAGCCTTCATAGGTCTTCCTTATTAAGTTAATGATCTTCATGTGAACTCCATAATGCCTCATCAGTTTCCAAAGTGATTCTCTGTCTACACTGTCAAATGCCTTTTCATAGTTCCCGAATCCGATGTAAAGCGGTGAATTCCATTCAAGACTTTGTTCAACTATTATTCGCAATGTGGCTATCTGTTCTGTACACCTGCTTGTTCATTTCCCAGTTGCTTCTGTTTGTACACTTTTAATCTCCCAAGGATGATTCTGTTTAATACTTATTGGCAATGATAGTAACATTATTCCTCTATAATTTGTGCACTCTTGTAAATTTCCCTTCTTAGGCAACTTGACCAGATAACTTTCCTTCCATTATGCTGGTATTTCCTCTCTCTCCCATGTCGCGAGAGGTTCCTTAATTTTTTAAGAATAAGACAACAAGGTGTATCAGGTGATACTAGGATAGTTGCCAGAGAAGAGTCTGGTCTTAAAAGAAATACCCCATTCTCAGAAAAGAGCAATGGTGTAAAGAGTTCATAGGTATAAAGTCAGGCTGTAAAGATTTTCTGGCTGAGATAGTAATATTCAGTACCAGAATTCTATGGTGCCACTCTCAGAATTATACCTATGGGCTGTTATAGTATCTAGGGGATTTAATTAAATTCAAAGTAAAAGGAATTCAAAGCTGACATAAAGTAATCAAAACAGTGCACTACAATTTCTTAATTTTTTTTATGTACAGTCATCTGTTTAGATGTATCTACACCAAATAAAAGTCAAACACTACAAATAAAGTCTTTTCCTAGTTGTTAAGGCTCCCTTGTTATGCAAAGTCAACGGGCTGATCACCCGTTTGCCAGTCACTTCGATTACGGAAACAACAGCAAATGGATTGATTTGCCGTTGCCCTAAAGACGCCAATAGGCGTGATGGGAAAAAATGGCTAAGAAAACCTATCTGCTGTTGCCCTAAGACGCCACTAGGCGTAATGGCCACTGACTGCTTTGACGGTCAGTGGCTAAGGACGGAAGAAGAAGAAGAAGTTATGCAAAGTCTTAGTGCAACTAATCCTCTGGAACCAATGTTAATGATGGTACTTGAATTTATCTTCAGTATTAGGGGAATGGATATTGACAACTGTCATAATGACTTCACTGTTACTGATATCACTTGACTTCACAATACTTCTAGGTTATGTATCTTTTCCAAACTGTCACTCTGACTATAGTCTATGTTGCTTCCAGACTAATTTAATCATCACTGTTTTCATCACTACTAATATAACCGGTGTGGTACGCCAATGCTCTGCGAGTCAGTTTTGTCTAATTGGACTTAACTTCTTCGCTTCCGCCTTTTAACTTGCAGCAGAAATATAAGATGGAGAAGCCCAAGACTGAGGGTCCCCACTCTTCCAACTGATGTAGGTACGGGGTGCTTGTTTCAAATCATACACCGCTAGGTACACACCAATGTTTACCAAAATTTCAGTAAAACAACCGCTTTCTGCCCGATCTGTCTATCTTACCAAACTCCGATAATTTATTCTTCCGGTGTTTCCCAACCTATTCCTTCCATCCAGGTCTTATTTAAACCTGCCAATTGGGCGCTACCATTTAAACAAGCTAACCTTTTTCTGCCTCCCTTGTAGCGTTTGCAACCACAGTTGAAACCGGGGAAAATAGCCTTCGCTCTAAGTTATTATTGCATGTAATCACTCATAACTCCTGTGTCCATGCTTCTACAACTTAAATTCATGTATCTAATGAAAGTTTAAGATTCTTGTTATCTCACTGTGCTCACTGTTCAGAGGGACATACCTTATCTTTTGACCTGAAGTCACAAATACATATTACCGTTTGCACAGATTCCATCTAGCAATCATGCAGCCCACGGTTCCTGAGACCGGGTTTCAGCTCGTGCAGCGATTGGTTGAAAACATTTGTTGACATATTTCGATATAGGTAGGCAAGGTAGGCTCTCGTTAATTGCCCTTAGATATTGGTTCAGGACTACGCTACAGATAGCCCCCCAATTTTTAAGCGAGAGAGATCTGTCGAGCTTCAATCTGAGACCTATAACGAGGCAGTCATCCAGCAGGAATCTATTCTTCCCTCTTTTCATCCTGGTTCTGATCAGATGGGTGCCTACTAAGAAAATCTGACCCTACATTCTGAGATCCAGGGATATACTCAATCGTAAAGGAGTATGGCTGAATTAAAAAGGACCACCTCAACAATTTCGCGTTACCATGTCGAGTTTGTGCGAGAAAAACCAGTGGCTGGTGATCACATTGAACCACGAAATGTCTACAATAAAGATAAGTCTGAAACTTTTTTTTGGCCCAGACCAATGCCAAACATTCTCTCTCAACAGTTGAGTAGTTCCTCTCAGCCTTATTTAATTTGCGGTTGGCATAAACAACTGGGAATAACTCTCCAGGCTGTGCCTGAGATCCTTGCAGTAAAGTGGCACCTATCCCAATATTGCTCGCATCAGTCCTAACCACGAATTCCTGATTGATGTCTGGCAGTCTCAGAATAGGCCTACTGGTGAGTTTTTATTTTAGCTCGACATATGCCTTCTCACATCCCGCTGTCCACTCAACTCTGTCTGGTTTTCCTTTCTTGGTTAAATCAGTCAATGGAGCACTCAAAGTGTTAAAATCACGGATATACTTTTGATAAAATCAGCATAAGGATACAAAAGATCTCACATCCTTCTTTGTTTGCGGTCTTGGTGCTTTTTTCAGCTTTTCTAAATTCTTGGGGTCAGGCGTCATGTTTCCTTGATACACTGTATGACCAAAAAATTCCAGTTCCTGGCAACCAATACAACATTTTGTGGGGTGAGCGGTCAATCCTGCCTCTCTGAGTCTGTCCAACAACCTTTCCAGAGATGATATGTGTTCCTCAAATGTCTCAGTTGCTATGAGAATATCATCCATAAAGTTGAGGATAGCCGAGTTTTGTAAGGGATCTAGTAACTTCCTCATCATCCTGGAGAACACACTCGGAGCGTTTTTCAAACCAAAAGGCAATACATTAAATTGATAATGCCCCTCCGAAGTGCTAAATGCCAGTAACGGTCTGATTTTAAGGCTTGACAGGAATCTGATAATACCCCTTACTCAGATCCACTTTGGAGAAATACTTTGCCTTATTCAATCTTGCGAACAGTTGATTTGTGTCAGGTAATGGATCTGCTTGTGACTCTGTTATGGCATTCAGTTTTCTGTAGTCAATGCAGAGTCGATGTTCGCCGGTTGCTTTCCTCAGCAAAACTACACTAGCGCTGTAAGGCGATACTGTTTCTGAAATGATTTTTTCCTTCATAAGTATTCTATTTCTTCTTTCAATGCCTGTGCCTTGGCGAAGGGTATAAGGATAAGTTTTCATGCAGATCGGTGTTGGGTCTAAAATTTTCATGTCATATTCTAGTAAGTATGTGCGCCCCGGTTTGTCCGTTAGCACGTCTGCGTGGGTTTCTAGCACTTTCCTAACATGCTCCCTCTGTCCTTTCGTCAGGTGAGTACTAATTTTCGCCTGCTCGAACGTTTCACAAGGCCTTAAAGGATACTCGTATGAAGTGAGAGGATCGCTCTTCATTTCCGTAGCAATGGCCAGTGTCATAAGATGGGCACTTTCAGATGCAGCTCGATCATAATACTTCTTGAGTAAGTTAATATGATAGACTTTCTCTTTCCTCTTCTTGTCTATTTTATAGTTGGTTCTAGACATTTTCTCTAGAACAGTATATGGGCCCTGCCATCCTATTTGCAGTTTGTTGTTACTGCTCGGTAAGAGAAGAAGCACCTTCTCTCCAACAGCAAGTTCTCTATCCTTAGCCCTCTTGTTGAAGTAAGCAGCATGTTTCCTTCTGGCTTTACGAAGATTTTCATTGGCTAACTTCCAGCCAGTTTTAAGACGAGATGTCAACTCGTTCACATACTGATATGATGAGGTTACAGTCTCTTCTGCTTTCTCATCTGTCCATGTCCGCAGCACTGCTTCCAATGGACCTTTTATGGGCCGGCCAAATAACAACGTTGCCGGAGCCATTCCTGTTGAACTGTGTGGGACTTCCCGGTATGCAAACAAGGCAGCCGGTAAGTAGAGATCCCAAGTATCCGGTGTCTCATGTGATAGTTTTCTCAATATAGAAATGAGTGTGCCGTTGAACCGCTCCACCTGACCGTTCCCTGGCGCGTGATATGGAGAACAATGAAAATGCCTGGCTCGAAAGATCCTGAATACTTCCTCAGTTAGCTTCCCCTTGAACTGAGAAACATTGTCAGTCAAGATTTGGTGGGGGAAACCTAACCTCGTGAATATCGCAAGAAGTGCCTCTACCACATGTTTAGAGTCTATTGAAGACATGGCTACTGCCTCTCCCCACATAGAACATGTGTCTACTAGAGTTAGAATGTAATTATTCCTCCTCTTGGTCCTAGTGAGAGGTCCCACAATATCCACAGCAACTCTTTCAAAAGGAGTACCCATGATCGGCATTTCTCCTAGAGTTGCAGGTGCCGTCCAATGCTTTGGAGTTACACGTTGGCATTCTGGACAGGATTTAACATATCTTTTTATATCTTCCGTAATCCCTGGCCAGAAATAGTGACAGGCTATCCGTTGTCCAGTGGCACCAATTCCCATGTGTCCACTAAATGGTATAGCGTGTCCTAGCTCCATAACCTTTGCTCTATACAAATATGGTACCACTAGCTGTCCACGCCCATTGGGATCTGTTCCAGCTTTTCTATACAGTAATCCATTCTTCATGTAATACTCACCTTTGGTTGGGGGGTTATGGGCTTTCGGCAACTTGCAAAAACAAGGCTTTAATGAGCTATCTTCAGCCTGAGCTTTTTTCATCTCCTCTGGATGAGTGTTTATTGGACTGTCTTCCTCTTTCCTGTAGCTTGACCTGGTCTGTACTGCTGCCATGACTACGGGTTTTTCTGGATCTCCTAAGAACACATATCTGCATCCCAGTATCAGCGGGTAGATAGGTTCATCAATTACTGCTGCAATTACATAACGAGATACCACATTGATCCTTGCTATAGGAAGTGTCATGGTTGCAATCTCCTTTGTTGCCCCTTGAATCTCCACGGTTTCTGTGGTATATTGATCAGGGTGCACTAGAGTAGAACACACGACCGAGTCGAAGTCCAAACCTGTGTCATATAAACATATTACACTAGTGCCATTCACGGTCACTGGTTCTTTTACAGGTGGGTGGTGGAGGCCATTCTGACTCCCTGTCAGTTCCTGCCTATCCCTACTCCCTGTTTTCAAACAGGCAGCATGATGAGGAGTGTTTTTCTTCCTACAGTCCAACGTGTTGTGGTTATTCATTTTGCAAATTTTGCACAACTTTTCTTCCTTTTTGTAAGGTTTCCTATCCTGAAATTGTGGGTCCCTATCCTTATTATCATATCTTGGCCTGTATTTGGTTGCATGGTCCTTTTGATCAAACTTATTATGAGTTTGGGGTTGCTTAACTCCCTCCTGTTTCCTTTTACTCCCTTGAGTCAGGGACTGAGCCAGGTAGTGGCTATCTGCATATGTGATTATGTCAGCCAACCTATCTATTTTGTTCTCAATTAGAAACTTCTTAGTTTCTGGGGTTATGGAATCCAATAGTTGTTCAATCAACATCATTTCCTTTAGCCCCTCGAAATCTATGGTGAAGTTTCCTAACTTACACCACCTCAGTAGGTAAGTTTCTAATCTTTCTGAGAACTGCTGATACGTCTCTCCTGGTTGAATCTTTGCAATTCTGAAGCGCAGTCTATATGCTTCAGCATTTTGTTCATATCGAACAAGCAATGCCTGCTTCAGGGCTTCGTAATCTTCCTGATCCTTTTTTGGCAATTTCAAAAAGACATCGTACGCAATTCCCCGCAAACCTTGCGATAACTTCAGACTCCACTTTTCCTTTCCTAGACCATAAGTAGTTGCTAATCTTTCATATCTGTCTAGATAAGCCTCGATTGCGTCAACCTTGTCCACAAATGGATCCAGATGAAAATTCATGGCTCCATTTGAGGTGCTCTGGCTGGAGCTGTTGTCCAAATGAGGTGAACTACTACCTCTGTGGTTGGCAGTTGCCTGAAGTTCAAGCTCTTTTAAACTTAGCTCATAGTCTCGCTCTTTTAATCTCTACTCATGGTCTCTCTCTGCTTGAATCCTTCTTTCCTCCTCAGCTTCCGCTTGCCGGGCTAACTGCTTATATTCTCTTTCTGTGAATTTATCGCATTCAGTCGTAACATACTGGATCAGAGCATCAGAAAACATCCCAAGCTCTTTCCCCACTTGCAGTGTTGCTGACCTGAACTTTACTAAATCTGCCATGGCAATGTTGTAATTTAGTTGCAACCAATGCAAAGTTAAAAAAAAATTTGCCAATATAATTAGTCACTTAATCAAATTAATTTATGAATTAATTAATTAATGACTGATTTCGCGTCACATGTACCACACCTTAATTTGTACTCAATGGTACTCAAAAATCTATTTCTTAACCTGCCCTACCAAAAATTTACTATCAAAAATTTCCCACTTGACAGCACTAAAAGGTAACAGCAGGCTCAGAATATACAGGAACAATCCCGGACGAGCCCCCAGTATCGTGAGAGGTTCCTTAATTTTTTTAAGAATAAGACAACAAGGTGTATCAGGTGATACTAGGATAGTTGCCAGAGAAGAGTCTGGTCTTAAAAGAAATACCCCATTCTCAGAAAAGAGCAATGGTGTATAGAGTTCATAGGTATAAAGTCAGGCTGTAAATAATTTCTGGAGGAGATAGTAATATTCAGTATTAGAATTCTATGGTGCCACTCTCAGAATTATACTTATGGGCTGTTATAGTATCTAGAGGATTTAATTAAATTCAAAGTAAAAGGAATTCAAAACTGACATAAAGTAATCAAAACAGTGCACAACAATTTCTTAATTTTTTTTATGTACAGTCATCTGTTTAGATGTATCTACACCAAATAAAAGTCAAACACTACAAATAAAGTCTTTTCCTAGTTGTTAAGGCTCCATTGTTATGCAAAGTCTTAGTGCAACTAATCCTCTGGAACCAATGTTAATGATGGTACTTGAATTTATCTTCAGTATTAGGGGAATGGATATTGAAAACTGTCATAATGACTTCACTGTTACTGATATCACTTGACTTCACAATACTTCTAGGTTATGTATCTTTTGCAAACTGTCACTCTGACTATAGTCTATGTTGCTTCCAGACTAATTTAATCATCATTGTTTTCATCACTACTAATATAACCGGTGTGGTACGCCAATGCTCTGCGAGTCAGTCTTGTCTAATTGGACTTAACTTTTTCGCTTCCGCCTTTTAACTTGCAGCAGAAATATAAGATGGAGAATCCCAACACTGAGGGTCCCCACTCTTCCAACTGATGTAGGTACGGGGTGCTTGTTTCAAATCATACACCGCTAGGTACACACCAATGTTCTTCTCTGCTAACAAGATGAGTGACAGGATACCTCTGACCCACAATCTCAGATTCAACTGGCTTTTAATAAACCCATGTAGTCTGCTTCACTGGCAAATGGCGAAGGAGCTGGGGTAGAATCCGATTCTGTCCTGACGAATTTGGTTCTGGCGGTTCAAGAGAAATCTCCCAGATTTGTTTCCCCTTTTAATTACAGGTAGTGGGCAAATGGAAGACATGCAATTCCATTGGCTGGCTGGGTCAGTTAATGTTTACCAAAATTTCAGTAAAACAACCGCTTTCTGCCCGATCTGTCTATCTTACCAAACTCCGATAATTTATTCTTCCGGTGTTTCTCAACCTATTCCTTCCATCCAGGTCTTGTTTAAACCGGCCAATTAGGCGCTACCATTTAAACAAGCTAACCTTTTTCTGCCTCCCTTGTAGCGTTTGCAACCACAGTTGAAACCGAGGAAAACAGCCTTAGCTCTAAGTTATTACTGCATGTAATCACTCATAACTCCTGTGTCCATGCTTCTACAACTTAAATTCATGTATCTAATGAAATTTTAAGATTCCTGTGATCTCACTGTGCTCACTGTTCAGAGGGACATACCTTATCTTTTGACCTGAAGTCACAAATACATATTACCGTTTGCACAGATTCCATCTAGCAATCCTGCAGCCCACGGTTCCTGAGACCGGGTTTCAGCTCGTGCAGCGATTGGTTGAAAACATTTGTTGACATATTTCGATATAGGTAGGCAAGGTAGGCTCTCGTTAATTGCCCTTAGATATTGGTTCAGGACTACGCTACATCCCAGACTTTGCCAAGTAGTTTGCATAATATTGCTGTAGAGGTATCAATATTTGTTTTGATGGCCTCTGCTGGAATGCCATCTGGACCAGTTGCTTTTCCATCTTTCAGAAGCTGTATGGCTTTCTTTTTTTCTTCTCTACTTGGTCGTTCACAGCTGATTTGTAGCTGCTCTTCCGCTGGCTGGCTGTCTGGGGGATTAGTTGGAGCTGGTCTATTGAGAAGTTCCTCAAAATGTTATGTCCATCTCTTCATTTGTTCTTGTATATTACTAACCAATTTTCCATTCTTATCTTTTATGACCCCATTTGCTTGCTTATATCTCTCAGCTAGCTTTTTTGTGTTGTTGTACAGGTGCCTCATATTTCTGTTATCTGCAGCTTTCTCTGCTTCCAGTGCCAGCTCTTCAATATACTTCCCCTTGTCTCTTTTGATGTTTCTTCTTACTTCTTTGTTTGCTTCTATGTACGCTTCGTGAGCCTTGGCTTTGGAGCTTCTGGTTTTGCTTCTGTTTAAATCTGCTTTCTTGTTTTTCCTGTCATCTATCTTGATAATGGTTTCTGTGGTTATCCATACTTATTGCCGATGTTCTCTTTTTCTCAGTACTTCTTCACATGTCTCGTTCCATATATTTTTTACTTGTTGCCAGTGGGCTTCCGTATCTGATTCATCTTCCAGCTGTTGGAGTACTTGGTATTTGTTGGATACTGTGATAGAAAACTTTTCTCTTATTTCCTGATTTCTTAGATATCCCACATTGTACTGTTGTCTATAGCTATATATTGTTGTAAATTTCTTGCGTTGTAATTCTGTTTTAGCCAACAGAAGATGGTGGTCTGATACCACATCTGCTCCTCTACTTACTTTTACTTCATGCAATGATGACCTAAACTTCTTACTTATGCATATGTGATCAATCTGATTCTCAGTTCTGTGGTCTGGTGATATCAATGTTACTTTATGTATTCTTTTGTGTGGAAATGTGCTTCCTCTTATAGCTAGTTGATTTGAAGCACAGAAGTTTGCTAATAGTTCCCAATTCTCGTTCATCAAACCTAATCCATGCTTTCCCATGATTTCTTCAAAGCCGGTGTTGTCTGTACCTATTTTCGTGTTTAGGTCCCCTGTCAAAATTGCGATGTCCTTTCTTTTCTTTTTGTCCAAGACATTTTGTAATCTGGTGTAAAAATCTTCTTTCTCAGATTCTTCTTTATCATTTGTTGGTACATTGGATGATGTTTATATTTACTTTCTTTTTGGCTGATTTAAACCTTGCTGTTATAATTCGGGGTCCCATTGCTTCCCATTCTATAAGTGCCTTCTGTGCTTGCCTAGACAGCATTAGAACCACCCCTTCACTGTGGTGGGCTCTTTCCTCCTCATGTCCTGAGGACAACACCATTTCTCCTGTGTTCAATCTACTCCTCTATTCGCCCTTTCACCGTGTCTCACAGAGACCCAGGATAACAATCCTGTAATTTTCATTTCTGCTCCTATCTGTGCAGTTTTCCCTTGTTCACGTAGAGTGCGAACATTTCAGGTGCCAATCCTAGAGATTTTCCTAGACGAAAAAAGGTTAGTCGGCAACCCAAACTCCTTTCGGCTTTCTCTGGGTAGCTTTATGCGCCTCCTTTCCAGAGGACCTTCTTCTATCTTGGGCGGCTGCGTTGATTTTTTTTCTGTGGTAAAAATAATGCGAATAGATGCCTTTAACTATTCGGCTGAATACGAAACAGAAAAGTGAATGAATGTTTGGCATAAAACGTTGTGTTTAGTAGGTCTACTAACAATTTTATTAATTATAAAGTAATCAACAACAAACTTGTGAAGTTTCAAATTGTTACAACGTTATGATGAAGTCTGAATCATATCTCGGCATCATTAAAAAATGTATCACCGCACAAACTCCGTGGATGTAACTGACCAATCAAACGCCAGCTTGGTACAAATAATGTCGGAAGATACGATTGGCATGGAGGAAAACGAAAGTATAAATGTTGATGATATTTCGGAAGGCAGTGTAATCATGGAGTACCTAGTTAAAGACGGACCCAATTCGATAATAGGGATGATTAGCCTTAGGCAAATAGCAATAGATTCACTGGATGGGTTGTAGACCCGAAGTTATTATAAATAGAAGACAGTGGAGCATGAACCATATTGTGTTTTTCCCTGTTTCGGCTGCTCCAGTGAATAGTTGGAAAAACTATAGGATAAAGTGGATAAGCATAGTGATAGAGCTCATTCAAGTGAGTAAAATAAGCCTACGATGGAGAAAATCGGTGCAGAAATAAGGATTCCAGAATTATTTTAGATTTGTTATTTAAGCACACTTTGCCCTGCCTACACGATTTTGGATGCATGCAAACGTACTTATATATGTTCTCATGGAAGAAAGTAAGTGTGCAGCATTCAACAGGGCACTGTGCGTGTGTTCTTGAATGAACTCAGATGCAAGTTAGCACACATTTTTGTGTAAGTGTTGTTCACTTACCCGTGCAATTACAATTGGATCGCACTATTCATGGGGAGATAATCACGGTGCAAGATAAATCACGTGAAAAGTGCTGTAGGGGATAATTTATCACAGATAAAAGGAAGGTAAGTGTGTAGCTCTAATCACAGGCATGTGAAAACGTAATCGTTGAAATAGAGAGTACCAAGAGTCCAACAGAAACATCTTTTTTGACAATGCCAAGATTAAACCAACAACAGCGAGCAATAGTTATAGGGATGTTAGCTGCTGGAGCGACTATATTAGCTGTATCACAACATTTCAGTGTTCACAGGAACACTATATCCCTATATCACGCATTCAAGCTCGTTTCCACCAATCTGGATCCACTGCTGATCGCAATAGAAGTGGCCGACCACGAGTTACCACCCCTGCACAAGATCGTTACATACGCCTTATGCACTTGCGTAACAGGTTTATTCAGGCAACATGGACTGCCAGGAACATTCCAGGTTTAAGACACGTGTCGTGCAGAACAGTGCGGAATTGGCTCAGAGAGGCAAGATTTCATTTTTTCGTGGGGATGCCACACTGAATTTAGTTTTTATCGTTCTTTCATGACACTTTCACTAACATCAAAGTGATCACTTGGTCTTTTATTCAATATTCAACCACATTGTGTGCCAATTTCGATTTAATTTCGTCCATGAAAGCACGCACAGCGTCCTATAAAGTGTTGCACACTTACTTTGTTCCATGAGTATATATATATATATATATATATATATATATATATATATATATATATATATATATATATATATATATATATATATATATATATATATATATATATATATATATATATATATATATATATATTATCAATGTGTGCTTAGAGTAATATTGGTATATGTAGAATCATTGTGCTATTTCTGGAGGAAAGCCCGAAGTGTGTAGGTTTAGTTTAATTTGTAATAAACAAGTAGAACGAATGGATTGAGCTAGTTGGTTATGGAAAGCGTTTTAAAGATATTATGCTTGCTGGAAATGACTATCCAAATTGGAAGAAGGAATGACTATGACAGATTGATTTTCTGTATTATTTGATATATTTCACAATGATTACCAAAATATTATTTTATAGAAACAAATCATGGACAGAACTGTAACAAGTGAATCACTGAACTATTGTGCTAGAACTGGAACGAATTGTGTTATTCATGACTTACTATGTCTCTTGTGATTAACCACAGCTTGTCTGAACTGTCTCATTATACCTTCTGACTGGCTAAGGAGACAATGAGAGATATTACGTAGGTTGTATGTTATGTTTCAGGTAATATCTTGCCCTGAGTGTCATACAAAATCTATAGTGACCAAGTCATGAAATAGATGTTGAAGTTTGTCAGAGATTTTGTCAGTATTAACTGTTTCATCTTGACGAGTGGAGGACCCGCAGTGGTGTGGTTCTATCCAATCATACTGCTGTACGAGTCTTAGAAAGGACTTTTTTCAGATAATTAGCTCAGTGTTGGGGTACTTCAGCTTTCAAATACCATATACCCACCAACGAATAGACTATGTTATGCTGAGATAAACCCTGTGGTGTAGATAGAAGACATTTGACAGTCATATGAGTCATTATGGCTGTATCATAAAGTAACATTGATATTCTTCTTTACAAGAATGCACAAAAGAGAGACAGATTCTATCAGGAAGCCAGAAAACAGTTGAATATGAACTATATTAGTTAAGAAATTAACTGCAAAAGTGTTATATATATAAATGAAAGTAAAACATTTTATTTTGCAATCATTTGGATTTTATTTGAAAATTAACAAAGTACAAAGAAGAAACGATCCTGTATATAAATATATTATAACTTGTACCCAGAGTCTTCAGCGAATTATTTAAATTTGGTTAAAATTCCTTGTGTAGTTAATTACCCCAAGCAGAGTCATTATCTAATGTTAGTCTGTAGAGGAGCCCATAGGAACTTAAAATAGTACATTACCATCTCATCTAGGAACCTGTACTGCTTGACTATACCTTTGATGTCGATACACCATTATTCTATTCAGAAAATGGGGTATTTATTGTAAGACTAGTCTCTTATCTGGCACTATTCTAGTATCATCTGATACATCTATTTGTCCCGGATAATGTCACCATCGTTGTATCTTTCCTCTCGCTACAAACGTTACTAAAATAAGGCAAAACATCTTGGAACCATTTAATGCAACTAACTAGCCATTAATCAGTTGTTGGTGTTGTTGATGATCTAGCAGCTCTTGAGCTCTCATCCTTCGGTCCAAAGCCATGTAGTGAAGTGTTAGGCCCATATTTTCTTGACCGTCAGCACACTAGGGGTGATGTGGTCAGCATCACGCCGGCCACCTTAACCTTCCCAGAGATTCTCTGGTACCCATTAAGGGCTGGGTCGACCCAGCAGCCGTTTGCGACCTAAACAAGTCCCACCTCATCTGGGGATCGAACCATAGACCACTGAGCTAGGAAGCCAGTGCACTAACCACTATTCTACCGCGGATATGTTGTGATCTGACCTGAAAAATAATGGTCTATCCCTCCTTGTTAGATGTTAATTAGTTTTTAAATTACTGTATGGAACATGCATTGTCTTTAAAAAAAAAACGAGTCTCTCAACATTCTCTGCAAAAAGACAACATCTGTTATCCGAAAACGTGTTGCTAGCATTGTTAAACAGACGTTCACTTGCCGACAATTCGCATTCGATTGCAACAGACTATTTGGCAGAATACCAATAGTTCATTGAATAAAATATTTGGCACCGAATCGAATATTCGGTGCTGCCTTTTTTCAAGTTCCAATATAAATAGTGTCCCATGGTAATCAAATAAAAAAAATCTTGCCCCGAGTTACACGCAATATTGTATGTATGTAAAATTAATCTATTCTATGTTGCATTTATGTGAACGTTGGAGGCGCAAAATCATCAGCGGTCCGTGATCTCAAGTTGTGTGGTGTAGTGAGAAGAGACGGTGACTTCAGTATCCGTGTGCTTACCAGCACCTAGTGCAAGTATTAACAAAGAAAGAGCTAAATTTCATACCTCTTAACTAATGGAAATATTTATCCGGTTCTTGTCTGTAGCTCCACAATGGTGACCGTCATACCATCTCTGTGTTGTTTCCCTTTGTTACTGGATGTTTTCTTACCTCAATGTATAACCAATATAATGAGAAATTGTGCCAAGAGGCATCCGTTTCGTACTCCAGTTCTTATCCCAAACGGTTCTATAAGTAGTCCTTAAGATGTATTTATGGAGACATCTGAATCTCACTTCTTCATACGTTTTCATTGTTAAGTTAATGATATTCACTGGGGCTCCATAATGCTTCATCAATTTGCAAAGGCATTCTTTACCTACACTGTCGAATGTCTTTTTATACTTCATAAATCCACTGTAAAGAGCTAAGTTCCATTCTAAAAAGGGAGCAAAAAATAGTAATACTGACCTACCATCAACTCGTAAAAAGCAAATGAGAAGTGTTAGGTGGTTACTCTGTAAATATTTAAACCACAAAAACTTCAATAGTCATACCTGGCTTTATTGCTCTTCGCTTTATTGTGCTGCGCAGATATTGCGCTTTTTTCAAATTATTCATGTCTTTTTTATTATTAGAACGTGCTTTCTTCTTCTTATAGATTTTGGAAAAAAAAAGATTACTATTCGCTGAAGGCTCAAATGATGAAGATTAGCATTTTATTTTTGCAACAAAGTAATTTTAATTTTACAGTACATTGTATTTTTAGACCTGGCGCTATTGCGCACTTAATAGTAAACACGATTTTAGGCTTTTATATGCACTGGGAGGCCAGAAACATGGGTTTGACCCTCTTTATTGCGATATTCGCTTTATTGCAGTGGTCTGGAACTGAACCCGCAATATCTCCGAGGTATGCCTGTATTAATATATAATACTTGATTGATAAATAATGAAAATAGAGGTCTGTGTTGATGGTAGTGTTGATGGCGACGATGCTCGTTAGCTTGACTTTTAGTAGTCTCTAGATTTGAAATTCTAAGCAGACATTGTTTTGTTTATATCCCTTCTGTCATTTGTTTCTCTCCGTCAAAGCTCTTGAATATGTTTCTACAAAACCTACCTATAGTTAGTCGTTGCAGTACCGATGTTAGCTGGTATAGAAGCAGTAGTAAACTATGTTGCACCAGTAAGAATTCATTTCGTTTCGACTTTTTTAAAAACAATTTAACAGCACTGAATAATTGTATTTGTTTGAAGGAAATAACATTATCTATTTCGCTAATAACAAATTAATAAAGCTTCTGCAAGTTTATACCTCAAAAACGTACAAACAAATGTTATCTATTATAATAAGTTTCTATAGTTTAAAATGAGGACAAGAGGTAGACATCGCAATATTTGTCCCCGCTACGCACCGGTAGATAGTATTTAAGTTCTTTTTCCAAGGGAAATGATTTGCTTTGCCAAGAGAAACATAATTACAACATTTAACATTTAGTTTTCCGTTCTTTACAGTATTCCAATTTATTTATTTAGGAATAAGTAACACATGTAGCTTGCTTTCATGTGCAAGTTTTTTTGTAAAAATTGTTTAATGCTTTTATAACTTTACTTTATGCATTGTTATTAAAGGTTACTAAACTTAACTGGATTCTAGTTTTGGGAAAACAATATTTATAAGCCAAATAGTGAAAATCCCATACTCTTTTCCTAAAGACAGCATTATTTCTACTTTGGTCATTTTATTACAAGTCACCGTTTTTAGATCTTTGTTGTTACAATTATATGGATGCATTAAATATGAAGCCATGGGGCAACCTTCATAAATGACATGGAGAAAAGTGAAAATGATCTAATGGAACGGAACTTGACTAAATAACTAATAGTTCTTTTATAACATTTCTTGTAAATGTTATAAAATAACTATTAGTTCTTTTATAACATTTCTTGTAAATGTTCATGTATCTTTTAAAATCTTGCCCTGTTAGACTGTGACCTGGATATGTGCTTTAAGATTGGTTGGGTTCCTTCCTCTCGTGAGCGCTAATAACCCATGAGAAGTTGAACGTGATATTTCTCATCATTAAATCAAACAACAACAACAACAAATTCTGCGCTTCACTTATGAGATTCCTCATTACTCCAATGTTATTACCATGCCCAGGTATTTGAATCTATTGACCTGTTTTAAGAAGAAGAAGATAGTGTGATTCGTTTCCATAGCTAAGCGGGGGTGCCGCACGGAAGGTCCTGTGTTCGATTCCCCAGTAAGCCACTTCGTCTGTTGTTTTTCTGTTTCTTTATTATTCACGGGTGCCTGAAAACATACCTTTATGTGCGTGCAATATTTATGTAATGCATACCTAAGAACATTAGCAAGAACGACGCACAATTTCAGGGGTAATGCAATTTAGTACAATGGTCATAAGCACACTACGTTTACGTAATTTTCACATTGCAACTTTCATGGGGAAAAGTTATTGCTGTTTTTTTTTTGTTGGGGGGGAGGGGGGGGGGGCGTAATTTATTGTCTATCGAAGGAAAACAGTTAAGCCACAAATAAAAAATAAAAAATAACAACAAGATAAATTGTATACTTGACACTTTACAATGAGTGTTCTTTTTACTATTTAAAATACAACTAAACATTTGGTTGGACAAAAGATGTGCGCTATATTCAGCGTCGTACAGTTTGGGCAAAGACTAAACGCGCACGACTTTTATATAATTTGCAAGAACACTATGTTCGCTCGTTGTATGGGATGAGAGCACAATGTTGTATAAAAGTTCTATCGAAGCCCTAGATAGGACTTTGAAAGATATAAGTGCCGCCAATCAGCTCATGGGTGGTTTGTCCGTATTATTTACAGGCGATTTTAGGCCCACTTTACCCATTATCCCAAGAGACGCAAGGGTTGACTAAGTGAATGCGTGTTTAAAAAGATCTTTAATTTGGCCTGACGTTGAAAATCTGTCTCTCTCTAAGAATATGCTCACTCAAATTTTCGGGAACGTCAGTCTGTCTCTCTCTAAGAATATGCTCACTCAAATTTTCAGGAACGTCAGTCTGTCTCTCTCTAAGAATATGCTCACTCAAATTTTCAGGAACATCAGTCTGTCTCTCTCTAAGAATATGCTGACTCAAATTTTCAGGAACGTCAGTCTGTCTCTCTCTAAGAATATGCTCACTCACATTTTCAGGAACGTCAGTCTGTCTCTCTCTAAGAATATGCTCACTCAAATTTTCGGGAACGTCAGTCTGTCTCTCTCTAAGAATATGCTCACTGAAATTTTCAGGAACGTCAGTCTGTCTCTCTATAAGAATATACTCACTCAAATTTTCAGACTACGGACTACGACAGTGGTACAGCCAGAATCACAAAGGACACTTACATGTCTGTTATACAGAAAGCCAGTATATAATGTGAGGCGTCCCACGTTCTCACAAGATGACATAGCTTGTAAAGCATGCCCGCAAATTAATCTGGACTGTGAACCAGGTTGGAATAAAGATTTGCACCCATAACAATTTTCATCATTAAGTGAGCTAACAATACATGCATTGGCATGGTCGGCTCCCTTCTCATCATTCATCTTTGCAGTTACACATGTATTACCCTTATCATGATTGCTATTGTCATTATGCCCGTAGTGTTTGTTAGTACTGTTTCCATAGTATTTCTTGTAAGGTCTATTCCTAGCACATGACCAACATCTGCCATTATTCCTATTACCACTGTAGGATGCACTGTCTTGTGCGGGTCTATGATCTATCCGTTTGTGATGTATTTCCTCACCACGGCTAGAATTGTGCCGCCACTGACCTTGGTTTGAATAACCATAGTCTCGCCTCTGTGAGAAGTTAGATGGTGACCTATGCCTTGGGAAGTTATATTTTCCCCGGTAGTTGGATCTATAGCTTTGCCTTACTCTGCTGTCCACACTTTGTGATCGAGGTCAATGACCACCATCTCTAAAGTCATGACGAGCCACAAATACTGGGAGTGCGTCCTTTATAGTTGGTTTGTGAACCTCTTTATCTGGGTGAGCTGTCATATATTGTCTCCCAAGTATCTCCATTGCCTCAAGGTCTTTCGGTTTTCTTTCTTTAAAAAATGAGGCAAGATCGGTGCTACATGCCGACAACACCTTGTCACGTAACATTAGATCAAGTAAGCCAGTGAAGGTCTTATCAATTCCGGACAATTCTATCCATCTTTTAGAATATAATTTTATTAATGAGA
>JAMPIV010016056.1:0-65050 GCA_024509875.1 Oreohelix idahoensis | reverse complement strand
GTTGATTTAAAGGGAGACAATTGAGAACCCTAGCTTTTCCTCTACACCCCCCGCCCCTTTTTCTGTAACCCCTTGCCTCAGAGTAATAAATTTACCAGTGGGTTAAATTGCCTATCTCTGATCACCCCCCCCCCCCCTTCTTGTCTTTGGGACCGGGTCTTGTCTGTTAGTAAATATAAACGGGAAACGGTGGATGGGATATTTCTCCTCAAAAAAACCGCTCTTCCCTAGTTATATTTGTATTCTGTAACCTTTTATTTTTGACTGTAAATGTACAATTATGTGTGAGTCCTTTATGATAATAAAGGTATTAATCATTAATTGTGTTGGTTGTCGGTTGGCCTAAAACTCCAAACATTTCCATCTGTGTAGGCTGTATTCATGTACGTTGAGCGACAGAATCACCAAATCGGTGAGTGCGCCTGAGCGACTGGAACTGACAAACAATTGTTTGTGCAGAAGAGAGATAGGAGTAGTCTGTGAGAAAACAGATATTGTCGTAATAAGAGACTGTCCTTGCTCCTTCCCAGCGCTTGTGAATCTACTACCTCATTCTCCCAAATCCTTATTCTCACAGAGCCTTCAATATCACTTTACACTCTAAAGGGACCAATATTCATCAGCACCCTTTCAGATAAAAATTACGACAATATATGGTTAGCTCGTTCGAGATTCTGAACTTAGTCAAAATAGAGTGTGGTTGATTGTCTTTGTGAAGTAGGGTATAATCTTTAAAAGTATTACTTCCCCTAGACCAAGCCGTTCAGTATTTTGGGCCAACCACACAATAATTAAGACAGGTTTGTTTTTCCACAGGAACAGGCAGTTAGTGATAATAAAAGATTGTCACATTTGTATTCTCTGGCAGAGGGAATTGAAAATTTTGGTTATATAATTGCTGGGACTGCGTGATTGTTTTACAATCACTAAAGGTTATGAAGCGTTTGAGTTGAGCTAAGCTAAAGACGGATTGTTCTGATTTTTTAAAATTAAGTTAACTACGTCTCATCTCAAAAATTGTCTTCAGGGACGGAGTTTGTTGTTAGAGAATTAACATTTTCTGGGAAAATTTTTTTTTTCCTTTTAAATTGTTTAATATAAATTTTTCTCTACTGTTAGTAAGAGTAGATTCTTTTCTAGTGTAACTTACCATTTAATTGGCATAGTTGCTTGCGTTACGAGTCTTAAGTGACAATAATAGCGGCGATAAGTTAACACACGAGGCCATTCAGTAAATTTTTTTACTTTGTTTTTCTCGTAGCGGCTTTGAGTTTTTCCCCTTCTTGTTCCATCTTACTATTCTATAGTCTTAGAAGCATCCAGTTTTTTGACAATGGCTGAGAGAATTAGGATAAGATCCATTTTGAGACAGGAAGCGAAAGACTCAGGATTAGACACAGAAGCCGCGAATCTGTTTATCACCCAGGAACTGCAAATATATGACGCGGAGCAACAAAGAGCAGAAGCAGAGAGGAAGGAAGAGAAACAAAGGGCAGAAGCTGAGAGGAAGGAAGAAAAAGAGAGAGAAGAGAGGGCAGAAGCTAGGAAGAAGGAAGCGGACGATCGTCAATTGGAACAGAAGAAAATTGAGGCAGAAATGGAAGCCCGCAGAGAGAGAGAAAGAGAGAGGGAAAGACAACATGAATTAGCGCTCAAGGCTTTAGAGAGTCGGAGTGCCTCTACTTCAAATAATGGAGAGCCGTCTTCGCCCCAGTCTCAAACAATGGATCTCTCCAGCACTCAGTCTGCCCAATTAACTGCGATGTCTTTTGCTTTAGAGTCTTTTCCTAGCCCTAACGAAAAAATTGACAGCTACCTAGAAAAAATTCGAAAGGCTCGCAAATCTGTATGGGTTAGAGAGTTCCCGCTGGGCACTGAAACTCTCAACGTCCCTAAAAGCGAATGCTTATGACGTATACACAAAGCTGGGACCGAACCAACATGATTACGACATGCTTAAGAAGGCCTTGCTAGAGCGGTTCGAAATGACCGCCCGAAAATTTCTGCAAATGTTCAGAAACAGCCGAAAAGAGAGCACGGAAACATTCCCACAATTCTCTTCACGTCTCACGGGCTATTTGACAAAGTGCATTGAATTATCTGACCTACCTCTTACATATGAGGGACTACTTGAACTTGTTCTTGTGGAACAGATAAAGGCAACTCTGTCAAACGAAACCCGTAGATTTTTGGCTGAACAGGGCGCAGTCAGGCTTGGGGACATACTCAATAAGGCCGAACGCTATACCAATGCAATGGCCGAACTTCCCAGCACTAAACGTAAACCCACAGATGAGCCATCTCGTAAACAAAATCTAGAGCAGTCATCCTATTCCTCTAATTCCTCTCAGAATTATAACCAACGAGAAAATAATACCCAGAGACCTCCCCAGGAAAAATCGAAATTCTACAAAACCCGATACCCCCCAACAACAATTCTGATCAACCCACCAAGCCTACGTGGCAGCGCGGCCACCAAGGTCAAGGAAAAGGAAAGACCCCTACACCAGGAACGTCTGATCAGGGCAAACAAACCGGTCCAAACCGCGTTGGATGTTTGCATACAGCCTCGAAAGGTAGAGTCAATGTCAGTGATTCTCAACCTGAGGGGGACCGACCCTCAACTCGAGGAACTGTAATTTTGAATGGTACCTGATAAAGACTGCAAATCTTGGTATATACAATGGTGATAAATTATATCCCTCTTGATGTGATTAGACTGATTGTAGTACATGCGCCCACACAGAGCAGATGATAAATAGGTTAGCTCTGCATTGTCCCTGTGTATAAAGTCTATAGTGAGTGGTTTGAAAGGTACAGTCACTCACCCTGTACTGTCAAGCATAGATCAACGAATCAGACTAGTGTTCATTTCCAATTGACAGCACATGATTTATTCACACAGCAACATCAATCCGATACGATACACTACACAGGTACAACAGGATACACACAAATCAATAATAATCAATTGCGCAGAATGTTACAGCTGTTCAGTATGATGTAAACCCTGTTTACATCGCAGTTCTTATGTTACATCAGTAAATTCACCAGAACGACTGCTGACACTGCAGTTACAAAACCCGCCACACAGGCTTACATCTATAGGACCCCCTCAACGACTGCATACCCCTGCAGTTAACAAAACGCCATACAGGCTTGAATCTATATATCCTAGCAGTTCTAATGTTCCACCAGAACGACTGCTGACACTGCAGTTACAAAACGCCACCCAGGCTTAAATCTATATATACTCAAAAGACTGTCCTCTCTGTAGTCTATAAGTAATCTGGCCTACACAACTCCTGGCCTTATAATCTTTTCGATAACTCTCCCTTCATAAGGAACAATGGCCTAACTATCTCCTAGCGCTGTTCCTGCACAATAGAAATCTATCAGGGAGGTAAATATGATCCCAAAACATCGGCCTGTATACACCAAGGCCTCAGAACATGTCCTTAACATAAAGTACACCTTATCTTCTCTTATCTCATCTTATCTGCAGATTTATCACATCTTATCTGCAGATTTATCACATCTTATCTACAGATAAACACACTTAAATAGGCAAGTACTAGTACACCTCGAAAAATGGCCAAATATCGTTCCCGAACACTACCCTGGGAACACACACAAGATACTGGGCTGACTCTCCAGTCACCCGCCCAAACTTAGACTGTCACGGGATGACACATCTCCCGCACAAACAGACACCGGACTCGGCTGTTCACGGACACCCCGTGAGCTATTCACAGCCGGCCGAAACCAGTACAGAATAACTACATGACCAGCGCTCACACGCTTTCTGTACACTCTGTTTTCTTTGTTAACATATAAATGTTTTAAACAACTCACAATTAAACAAGCCGACAAGTGCTACAACCCTGAATTCACACTGTATAATCAGTATAGTACGTATCACTCCCCTTTGACCTTAACAGTTACCACCCGGTCCGGAGAAAAAAATGATTTATCATTTTTTTGAAAAAACTACATCACCGACAAATGAGTGGTCAGCTAAGCTCTAATATATGCTTACAACAATAGTTTTATGATAAGGTCAAAATAATACATCGCCAAATAATAAAGCAAGTGTACAATAAACAAATTACCCATAATAATCTGCTAAATACACCGAAATAATCATTTACAAACAAAGTTAAGTATTATTACTGTAGACCAAACATAACACAATAAATAGAAAGTAAAGTCAAGATCAAACAAAAGAAGCATGATCAGCACAGAAAATCAACAAAGAAATCGAAATAGGCAGAAAGATACATAATACCTAATAGTAATAATTGAGCTAATCAATTCCTTGCATGAAATACATAGAACTGTCACTAATAATTACATATACTAATCCATATTACAATACGTAAGAATACAAAGTATGGAAGTATAAGAAGTGTAAGAAGTAAACGTATACAAATAGTATCAAGTAACATTCAGATGAAACATGGAAGCATAACCAAAGTATAGACCGCTTCCAAAGAAATGGAGTGAAACGAAGAATCATCCGAAAAGGCAGAAGGAAATACAAAATAATGAATGCATAGAAAAACGACAACAATACATCCCAACAACAATCCAAGTAACTAACGCATAATAAATAATTTTAGCTAAATTACAAAACTTATTCTTAACTACAATGATTTATCACAGACATCACACAAAAAAGTGCGATATATAAAATTATCACAATCTCAAAACAAAACAAAAATTACTATTTTAAATGGAATATCAACATATATTATTACACCTAATTAAGCGCTTTGGCGCAGAAAAAAATATAACAATGTCAAAGAAAAATACATTTCCCAAAAAAAAAATTACAGTACAAAAAAGTTTCTTTAAAGCTAAGTTAAATAACAATAGTATTTTAATTTTTCTAGATTAAATCTATAATTAATATACTAAAATGAAATGATTTTTAACCAAGTTAATGACATCTAACAAAAAGAATTCCCATTCTTAAGTAGACTCATAATAAACGCATACTAGTTTAAACAGAACTCAGCATAAAAAAAAAAAAACACATGGCAAAAAAAAAAACCAGAAATCAATGTTTCAAAATATGTTTTCAAATACAAATACAAAATCATAACTAACACATACAAGTTTAGTTTCAAAATTACATTTCACAACACAATAGTTACTGCATATAACCTCTGTATATGGTAATATTAATTAGACATAACACCAGAATAAAAGAAAAGAAAAAAATAAATTTAATGAATAACAAGACTCTCTGAAACAACTAACGCATATTCGACGCTAATGAGTTTGTGCATAGGGCTGGCAATCTCATCAAATCCAAAATTTTCCTAAGAATCAACGCTGCAAAACATATCAATGTTTGATGAATTAACTATCATTGCTTCAACTTCACAACGTAGCACCTATGGTCATACATAATATGGTCTAAGTGGAATAGTCTTCCGACTAGCGTATGAAAAAATCACAAATCCACAATCTCATTACAAAAATTAAAGATAAGTCACTACAAAGTGATATGTCATAATTTCATTGCAATCATAACACATGCAATGTTTATCAACAAAACAATCATGTAAATAATGACAGTCACAACAGTGCATGCATATGAACATACACAATACCTAAGACATTATGTAATGTAAGTTACTATACAATACAGTAATTCATTAACCAAAAATAAATTAAGTGTAAAAAACACTATAGCAATCTTAAACTAACTCCTAAACAGACAAAAAAAAAATAAATAGGTCACAAATCCGCGGTCCTCGATAACATTCTGTAAACCGCACGGGGTAACGTCATACAACACCGTGTCAACAGGCTGGCTGGGTTTCGCTTGACTAGACACCTGGTCACAGGTTGACCCACATTTCTCTCACAGTAAAAAAAAAAACTTCGGTGCGAAGATTCTTAACGCAAAGCCGCATACTGTGGGAAAATACAAATGAAAATGTCTATTTCAATCAACTTGTGAGATTTATTGAAGTAAAACGGAAAGTTAGTCTTACATTTACCCAAACGTGTGGCAGTGAAAACGTCTGGTTTCTATATGATGCCATCATTTCCTCGTCACACAGCAGATAACACAGAAGGATAAGACATCCTGACAGAAATGAAGGTCATCACAACAGTAGGCTGAAATAAAATCCTACTTACACAACGAGATATTCTCTAGAACTCAAAATGCATAACAAGCAGTAGTATTTGAAACAATACCCTTACTGTTACCTTGTTTACAACCAAGATTGTTCTTTTGTTGTGCAACATTACTATGATTAGTATTTCTACTTCTATAAAAATATCTAACCGATGGATTTTGTTGTGTTCTAGAATCATCGTTATAAGGCTGATAACCTTTATTGTAGTTATTTCTTTCACCACAACTGTTTCTATTCTCCTTTGTGACAATATGTCTAATTGCTTTGGACACTTATTTATTCTGCTTTATACACGTATTTCCATCATTTAAAAATAATGGTTAGTCTTTTTAAGCTTCACTGCCTTGAAATTTTACTCCTCCATTTTTTTTTGCAATTATATAGAATATGGACTGGTTTATGACAAGAATTTTTTTTTTGTTGGCCTGACGCCCACGGTTCAAGTAAATCGTTTCCAGAAGTAAGCACGTGGGAAATTGTTTTTTTTACCCCCCCCCCCCCCCCCCCTTTTTTTTTTTTATTTGCCAACGTAGTGATCCTCCGGTCACATCCATTGTTCGATTTTTTCGTCTTCAGCAAAGAATGTATAGGGCTGGATCTTTGCTTGTTTTACTTGCTTTGATAAAGCAAACCCTTCTGTCTACTTATTGTCTAACATTGACAGTAGACAAACCCCGTGATTTCGTTGCTCTAAAATAATCATCCACCAAAAAACCAATTATAACTCTATTTTTTAGATCACTTCAATGGGCTAATCTCCAGCATTTCTAAGTGAGATGTCTTCAGTTTGTTTCTTAATTAAAGTCATTCGGATGTTTAAAGCACTTACTCTTCTCTCCTGCATGATGGTAATTTTCTCAATTATCAGTCATTTTCCTTTTGTTCTTCGTTAAAATCTTCTAATCTCTCACTTATCATCCTCTTTTCATCATTTAGCACTCAAAGCTGTTGTTTAAATCACATTTCTGATGGTTCCTTAGTGTTACCTATTCTGGCCCATTCGCAAGGCCTTCAATTAATCCATTCTTCGGGAAGGTACAAAAAATATCTTTTATTTAAGTCCGGGTGGACTCAAACATTCACCCATTGTTCACACCAATAAGCCATTAAAGTGTTCTCAATTACATAAGTTTTACACATTTCTTGGGTTTGAAAACTTTTTAATTTCTCACAAATATCATTTTTTTTTTCTCTTCCTGGAATTTCTCCGAGTGAGACTTTAACCCATTACCGGCTACTCAATTGTTCTTATCTGAACTTCCAAATCTTTTTACTTTTACTGCCTGCAGAGGGACTAATGCTTGTCTGTTACATTTAGCAATGATCCAAGTTTGTATTTTCTGTAACCTCACTTGTGAGCATAGACAACTGTTTGCTTTGTAATTTTTTTCTTGTTCAGCATCCATATTGTAAATAAATTATCACTTTTCTTGTAAAGCAGCTCCTGGTTTGTTTACTTTGGTTTGTTTCTCAATATTCATTTCCCCTTTTATGCAGGTCAGGTAAAACAATGTTTTGTGGATTATTCTTGAATATACTTTGCACAATATGTCCGTGTTCAAGTAATATTTATTATATTGTTGCAACAAACACACGAATTTTGCCTCCGTAGCAAATCTAAACCAAAAATCCCTAGCCATTACATATAATTACAAACTACGCTTAAAGTTTTGTGTTCCAGCAAATGGGTGACTCTAGGGGATGGTTCTGTACAACGATCAGGTGAATGTGAAGGATAGAATGAATTAGAAGACCTGCCCTCGCATATATTAAAATATATAGTGCTCCAATGGTTGTATGAGTGTCGCATCTTCTAAGACATGTAGATATCCTCTGTATGTAGTACTCATATATGCGTGGTACTCATCATCGAAATAGATAAAGTGGGGGTGAGGCTCCGGTTAGCATAGGTTCGTTTGAGTGGATAGAGTGTAGAGTGTAGTTCAATTAAGTGGGTATCAAAGTTTATCCTAGCATTAAGAGCGATTTCTCAATTGTCTCATAGCTCTTCAAATCCATATCGCTCAGCAAAGAAGATTACGTGGATGGGGGGAATGGAATACATACTCGAGTTTTGATAGTCCCTGGTAAATTGTATACGCTACCGCTCTCACGTTAAATAATGTAGATGTCATCCCTTAACACAGGAAATCATTGATGCACCTTAAGTGTCAAGGTTGCAAATCTTATAATCTCGTAAAATTGTAAATAAACATGATGTGTATAACTAACCTTGTCACAACTCATAAATCTGTTCCACCCCACCCCCCAATTTCTATGTATCCCTGTACATCTCCATCCCGCCTCCCCCCGCCCCCTCTCTCAAGCATCACTACCTCATGTAATGATTGTACTGATTAGAGATTGTTGTGCCCGAGAAGTTACATCGCGTGTCAATGATCGACTCTCCACAAAAGACAGACATACAGCAGCATGCCCAACAAGACCAATTCAACGTGTCAGTTGCTACCAGTCCTAAAAAACCCCCAGACGCGCTCGCATACATAAGACTAACATAAGAAACTCCTACTTCACACGCCCATCTGTATTAGTGTACGTTTTTATCATAACGCACAAAATGTTGTCCGAAGATCTGGCTTTGCGAGGACTGTTGAAGTTTATGACGGTATCTGTTTGTTGAGTCTAGATAATCGATCAATTTCCTAAGTGGGCATTCCTCTATTTCACTCATCATAGAGAGAATTAAAGCGAGATGGATCATGTAAGAGATTTCATACACACCCAGTGTCTCCCCCTAGGCAGAGTACAGTTTCCCATGTCAACTCTCTACACTACACTACCCTGACACAGCATGGGCTATGTTGTTTCATATACACAGGCATAGGAAAACTGGAAAAATGGAAACAGTATGCTCAAATGTGATCGGTACAACAGCAACTGGAAAAACTGGGATAACAGAGCAAGCTTACCCACTTGTTCCCTCTGTCGTTCGCGAAGGTACATCTGTTGTCATCTCTTGTTGGAAAAAGAGCTATTGGTTTTTCGCACTCCTTGCTCCATATAAAGAAACTGGAAACATTACTGTAAACTTCTCATAATGACCGAATATCGCTGATGCATGATGAAAATTCAGGGACAAGGGTTCCGCCATTAACTCCAATGTCAATATGAAGTTTACTTGAAAAATTTCATACTCGAATAAAAACGTAGACTTGGAAAAGTGTGCGAATAGATTGTCGATTATGGGAGGCATGTGAAAAACTCAAAGGACCGGATTAACGTTGTTCGACCGATTAAATGGGTCATGGACGTGGACACACAACTGTTACTACCGGTTATGTTTGTATTGTTAGAGGGCGTTGCGAGAGTACAGGGTCACGGAATCAACCACAAAAAAATATGTAGAAGATATGCTTTGTTTATCTATAACAATGTAGAAGTTAAGACGAAGTTAAGAAAATAGGCGTTATACAATCCAAGTCACGAACCCACCATCACCGGGCTTTATGAGTCATTGACTCTTTAATATAACACTTACATGATATCTGATAAAAGTTCTGTTTCTCTCTATAACCGCGGAATTCGTGGTCATAATACGGCCCGGAAAGGTTGGGCTCACCTCACACTCCCCCCCTGATACAAAGTCTGGAATCTTGGTATTTTTTCAAATAGGATAACCCATGATAAATTCATCTTTATCCCTGCTTGATGTTGATTAGACTTGATTGGTCTGTACCTCATTGCGCCCACCACAGAGCAGGATGATAAATAGGTTAGATCTGGCATTCGTCCTCTGTTGCTTTAACAAAGTTATAGTGAGTGGTATGAAAGGTACAGTCACATGCACCCTGTAATGTCAAGCATAGATCAATACGAATCAGAACCTAGTTGTTCATGTTTCAATTGACAGCACCATGTATTTAATTAACAAAGCAACATCAATCGATACCGATTACCATCTACACAGGTTCAACCAGGGGGAATCTCCACAAAAATCAATCTAATAATCAATTTGGAGATTTGTTACAGATTGTTCCAGTATGATGTAAAATAACCCTGTTTACATAACGCAGTTCTAATGTATTACAATCAGGAGAGTTCAACCAGATAAAACAGATCTGCTGAACTCTGCAGTTACAAAACCCCCGCCACAACAGGGGCTTATCATTCGTACTAGGACCCAGCTCAAACGACTGCATACCCCTGCAGTTAACAAAAAAAACCGGCCATACAGGCTTTGGAATCACATTTACTATAATCCTAGCCAGTTCTAATGTTTCCACCCAGAATAGACTTGTGACCAGTCTGCCAGTATATAACAAAACGCCACACAGGCTTAAATATCGATATATATACTCAAAAGACTGTCCTCTTTGTTAAGTCTATAAGTAGATCTGGGCCTACGATACCCTGGCCTTTTTAATCTTTTCGGATAAAACTCTCCCTTTCATAAAGGAAATGCAATGGACCTAAAACTTATTCTTCCTCAGCGTGTTTCCTGCAACAATAGAAATATATCAGGGAGGTAAATATGCATACCATAACCAATTACGGCCTGTAATACACCAAAGGGCCTCCAGTAACTTGTCCTTAACTAAAGTCACACCTTAGCAGTTCTCCTTAGTCTCATCTTGATTCTGCAGATTTATCTCATCATTTATCTGCAGCAATTGCTCTATCACATCTGTTTATCATACAGAATAAACATCATCTTCCTTAAACTAAGGCAAGTATCTACAGTACACCTTCGAAAATAATACAATATGGCCAAATATCGTTCCGAAACACTACCTGGGGAAAATACACACACCAGACCTACTTAGGGCCCAGAGTCTCAGTCAACCGCCCAAACTATATGTCTGGGTCACGGGGATGAACAACATCTTCCGCTCATACAGAAACCGGACTCAGGCTCGTTCACACGGGGACCACCCGTGGGAGCTTTCACCAGCCGGCCAGAAAAAACAGTTTACAGAATAAATACCAGCAATGACCCAGTCGACGGCAAACACGCTTTCTGTACACACTTGTTTTCTTTGGTTAACATATTAAAGTTTTTTAAAACAAATATAACAATTAAACAAGGACGACAAGTGACTTTCCAACCTGAATTTCTCACTGTATAAAATTCAGTATTAGTTTCGTTGTATCACTCCCTCTCCGTTGACCTCTAACAGTACCTCAACCACTTGTCTCTTTGGACACTGGATTAAGTTTTAGTTGTTTTGTTGCTAGACACATTAGTTCAAACCAGCGTCAGGAAATGGACAGAGGGAAGAGGAAACCTTGTCAAAAACTTATAGTGGTTGTTTAAGAGTGAATGCGCCACGGGACGCGTATGCCTATTCGCCACTGGTAGAAATGACACCCTGACTTTTGTCAGAGGAGTTGTTTAAAATAGGGCCATTTTTTTACGCATCATAGCGGTATGAAGCCCGTAGGGATGAATCGGTAACATCAGCTTATCTAACCAGTTATCCTGGGATTTGGTAGAATATGTGTTTCTAATTGCTGAGAACCCATGAAACAGGAGCCGAATTGTGGCCTGAGCTGGCTAAGAACCACACAAGAGGGAAGTCCGAAGAAAGTGAGATGGGAGGGCCTGCGCCAAATCTCTGTTGTCGGAAAAACGAACTGAAGGAGGTCGCAACATAAAGAGGACCCTCCTAACTCTGGATAGCTCTGCTTTGAGTTTTAAAAAAATTGCCCGCGATGGCTAAGGGACCCCAGATCACTAAGGAGACATCTTTTTCTAAAGGAATTGGGGCGTATTATTGATATACGTAGAAGGGCAACACGGGACAAGGGGAAATAACCAGCTCTCTAGTACCGGACGCAGTACCGAAGCCAGATCTTAGAGATGGCGGCACTCTCTTCCCTGTTTAGCGGCGACATATGGGGCAAAAAACGCCCACAATTAAGCCCGGCAAAATATAAAAAAAAACCCATATTGGCTGTCGCCAGGAACTGAAATTCTGACATTATCACAGTATGTGGAAAGATCATGCGCCCCGTGCCAACGGGTTAGGCACCCAAGACACTTGACACCCCCAGTACCCATGGGGGCAAATGCAACTAGTAGGGACATCCATTTGAAAGGGTTGCCCAGGTCGACCATCATTTGCGGAACCCTGTAAAGGACCAAAAAGAAAAGAAACAGGTTCATCTGGAATTTTAGTCGACCACTTTGCACATAATGTGGGCCCGGAAGCTTGTCCTGCTTTAGAACATTGCATGATTTCAATACAGGCATGTTGCAGAGCCCTCGTGCAAAATCTTTACACGGGTTGGGATTCCCTCACAAGTTTGGAACAGACAATGGAACCCAATTCCAACAACTGTAAATGGAGGTAGATCTTTTAAGATCATTGAGGGGCCAAACTATCCACTCAAAGTCCCTAACATTCCGGCCGGAAAATGGGCTGTGGAACGTTTTTCAATGGACAGGCACTAACCACCCATGTTACGTATAGCTGGGTCAGGGTGGGAAACCGGAAGAATGGAGACCTTCATATATATCGGCTGCCTTATTCGCCCTTTCGAGAGGGTTCCCCATGCGTCTACGGGGATTTCCCCCCTGCTACACCTTTTAATTTGGCCTGACACTTTTTAAAAGGGGGCCATTGGAAGCCTTACTTCGGTCCCCTTGACCAGAAACCAAAAAGGCTGCGACGATACAGTCGTTTCTACTGCCAAGCAAGTAGTGTATCTGAAGCTCAAAGGAAAGAGGCTAAATCTAGGATGGTGAATCATAGGCTAATAGACCAAAACACCTTACGAAAAGCCCGACGCTGAAAAACAAAGCTAAAAGATACAACCAGAGCTGCAAAGAGAGAGAGCTCAAACCTCTGGGAGAAAGTTTTGTATGGCTACTCTCACACCGGAAGGCAATAATACAGAACACTTTATCTATCCAACCGCATAAACATCGGATCGGATTGGCAGGGGCCGTTTTACCGCTCCCTTAAAAAAGATTCTCACGTACTAATTACACTAGATTCTCCCATCAAAGGAACAGAGGAGAAGGATCTTCCACATAAAATCTGCTAAAGAAAATATTTTGGAACAATGACCGGTCACTGCCTCATCCTCCGAGCATCATCCTGAAGGACTAGTCGACCATATCAAGCAACGGAAGACGAGGAAGATGATGATGGTTGCATGGAGATAATCCACTGCAACCCACAGATTCCATCTTTTAAAGATGTCAAGTTCGGCGACAATCTCCTCTTCCTCACCAAGAAACAAATACAACACAGACAGAAACCAGGGACTCTTACTAAAAAAACAGTACAGTTGCAAGTACGTTATCGGACTTGTACCCTGGTCGGAACAAATTTTTTTTTTCCTCATATTGATATTTGATTATCGAAAATTAACATCAGCACGAGACTCCCTGTTGCAAAAACCCAGATGATTCTACCCCGCTCGCCATCCCGCATGTCACGTCTAAAAGCGTGATGGTCACTTCGCGGAGGAAATATGACAAGTCGTGCGTTCAGGCAGGAAGGATATTATAAGGTGAGTCCTACATAATCTCCTACTTACACACGCTCGAGGTCTTGTGAGTGCTGTTGCAGAGTGGGGCCCAAAGTAAGAGACTAGTGCTTCGGGCTTTGCTGCAATGATTACATGGTTGCTAAACGGCTGTAACGGAAATTTATTCCAGCCCGAACCTCTCCAAATGTGTTTCTGAAGTATGGTTCACCTATGAGCTCAGCCAAAAGCAAGCAGACAGACCATCACTTCTTCCAAGATTGGACATCTTTACAAGGTTATTATGTCGAATATTACCCAGTTTCATGTAAGGAGGAAACATTAAAACTCTCGTTGTGTCAGCCTTTTTCAGCCTAATTTCGCGAAGGACCATTAAACAGATTTAATTGTGATGCCTCGTTCGGTTTGCCATAAAAAACCGGCATCCTGGGTAGTGTTCACCAGGGATGATTGAGGATAGCCAACTTCTTAGGAAGCACTTTGCCGAAAAGTCCCCAATATCGCCACGCAATTTCCTGGTATGACACATAGTTAATTGCCATCGGGGAAAGAGAACTCTAGTATGAACATATTGCTTACTGGTTTGGCTATGCTCACTCAGGAGGTTGTACAGGTGAAAACGGGTCTCAAAGCCCCAAGCACCTCGCAAAATGTCTCATGGGTGCATATTTTGAAACAGTATAAGACTTCCTGGGGATCAGATGTACGTATTTTCTCACGGGATGCAGTTGGTCTCTTTATTAAGCAAGGAACGTGGGAGCGAAAAATTGGGTGAGCAGCAAAAAGGACCCCCGAAACGAAGAAAAGGGGTCGTAACGTTTAGTTCCTACTTATCGCTTATGTGAACATACTATCCATGAAAGTACATCCCAGAACACTTGTCATACGGAATTCTGCTTCGACAGGCTCACCCCATGGATACTGTATCCTTCAACTATAAGAAAAGGGCGAGTGTCCTGGGGATAAGGTTTCTTATGGGAATCAAAATAGTCGCTAGTGGGCAGAACACGTCGTTTCCCAGACACGTATAGCACACTTTGAAAGGGACTTCAGTTGGTCGGCAACTATCACACCCATCCTAATGGTTATGCACACTGAGCTATTTAAGGAAAAACCTTTTTCCATTTACATGAGGACGTTGTGATGCGTCAGGTCAGTGTCCTTCGGCACAGTCATACAACATTGCTGCAGAGCCGCATGACAGTGACTACTCTTGAACCTCGCTAATTTTCCAGGTTGCCTTCATGGAAGTCGCGCGAAAAACTGAAATAAAGCTGGAACGAGAAACTACTGAGTGTCGCGTTGAAAGTGAATTGTCTTCGCTCGCTAGAATTCAATGGCATACAGAGACGACACTCATCATGAGTCTTGTCTGTAGTCCGGTTTACCTCTATCTTTCACGGTGCCCTACCACACCCAGGGAAACATGGCAATCTCCCACATAGCGTTTCCCTGGCGTGCTCTAGAGAGTCAGGAAATTATTTCAAAACCGCACAGGATTAATGGCTTATTTCGGGCTCTTGCGCTTTGTATTGGCGTGTATTATTTCCTTCAACAGTTGGATTAATGTATTCCAGGAAAAACAGAAATGTCGGAGCTGTATCCTTCTCTGACAGTAGAAAACCTGGGGACTACTCGGAACGGAAAGAGGAGAAAATCGACTCTTGATGCACTAAAAATCATCCTAATAAAGCGTCACCGATCGCAGCGGCAGTCCTTCAATTGTCATCACCCTCCACCTCTCCAACTGGAATGACACATTGGGGGAAACGTAGTTCTCCATGTCATCATAAATGTGATGGGACGAGTTGCTGGACGTACGTCTCTAAGTTATTATGACAAGATGATGAATTTCTCTGACTCTCGATGGAGTTGATAAAACAGGAATGTATTGGCGAGATCTTCCTTACTTAAACCTTTTAGAACCCCTGGATCATCTGATGTAACTGTTTTACACGACATGGCCAATGTCATTTCCACGAGATGAACCTTCACATCGGCTGGTATCTTCATGTGACTTAATATGATAGCCCTGCTTTATCTTTATGCGGGAACCGTTTTGAGTATTGGCATGGCCTTTGATTGGGAGGTTAAATCCGCGTCCAACCAACACTTTTCTTTTGGGGAAAAACGATATATAGCATCAGATTCTTTTCCATTCAAACCGCCTGGCCCAAAAGGAGGGACGGGCCACAGTCCAAGGCCCAGACTCCTGTTTCTATGTTAGTGCAATAAAACAGCAGATCATTTTTCTTACCTGGCTGGTCACCCCCGCCTGGTGGGAGGTTGCTCCAAAGCTCTCAGAATCAGCGGCTGTTCCCATCAAAAGACTGAACAGATATCAGAATTCAATTCGCAAGTGGGGCCACACGAATCTAAAAGAGAAACTATCAGGGGGACCCTTGGCAGACTCACCAGGAGTTTTAGCTTCTCGGTAATTTTTCGCACTTCTTTATGCACGAGTACCAGGCATGAAGTGAAGGTAGAAAATTCGGTAGGCGCCTATAGGACCGGGGGAAATAACGAGATGGAATCGCCCCAGCGGCTTAAAAACAATCGGCGCAGGTACTTAGGTGTTTTTGCTCGAACTTTCAAGGAAAAAGGTTATGCGAAAAATCTAAACACGCCCTGTATTCAAGGTTACCATTCGTGAATTCTAGTACTAAAATAGATGAAATCCGAGGGATGAGGAAACTGCTATTTTATCGTTCGCTATGACAGAAATCCTATGTTAGTTTACTGCACTAGTATTGGGTCGGAATTCACTGCTTGTGATTCTCATCTACCTGCTTCGTGGGGACTATTGGATGTTGTTATTGTGTATTATTTTTGTGCAGACTCCAGGGTAATTCATTATTACACTTACTGCTTTAGGAGTGTGATCCAGGGTCGGTTCGACGTTACCCCCATCCTTCAATTGATTTCTAAATGGAACTATTGGTGTTTTGTAAATTTAATACCTTATTTACACAATTAAAAACCCCAATTTTCAAAGTTATAGTGCTCTCAGGAACTATATGTTTTCCAGACTAAAAGTATTTTCCCTGTAATACAATTGACGCGTAAATTTATTTTTGCAGGACGTTAAAAGAGAGTGATATTACTAAACTTTTTAATTACAGTCTTAGTTTCCTGGATAGATTGGATGTGCTCTTTAAATTGTTATTTTATACATCACGGGATGAACGTTTTACTGGATATCTGTTAATTGGACCGACAGACTAATAAGGTAAATAGGGGCTAAACATGTTAATTTATATCGCGGTCCAGGTACTTGTATAATTTATTTGATTTGGATATGCATTTCCTTGGGTTTTGATATATACTCTTCATTTCAGAACGATCATTTCACATCCGTGCACTCCCGCAAATTATTCAATTTGTGTACTTGTACAGAGTGTAACTGCTCCAAGAGATCAATTCGATTATAACATCCTATGTAACATTTATGAAACTTTTTTTAAAGCTTAAAACTATGTGGCTGACCTGTTAATGGGTCCAGCTACTCCTCTGAGACTGTAATACTGAGAAAAAAAAGCCATTCAAGAAAACACTTTTTAAAAAAAAAATACTAGGGTTTCATACCTTAGGGAGTCCTTAAAAGAAAAACTGAGAAGCAGTTACATTATTGTTACTTCACACTGCCCCTAATTTGTGAAGGAGAGAGCATCGAGTCTTTACCTGAAACACTGTCTGTCACGTATTCACTTCAGTGGCCCCTTCTTCACTCCCCTCACACGACATTTTTATCCCTCCCACCTCCCCCTAACACCCCACCCCACCTTTTCCCCCCCCCCCCTCCCCCCCCCCAACCCACCCCCACTTGAAGATGGAAGAACTGTATCACTACAGTGTTTTTTCGCTTAAATTTGTGACCAGTGTCACGGAAAAAAAGGAAGTTCATCGTCCACAGCTCCTGTGGGCCCTCAATATGGTTATGGAACGCTCCCATCACCTCAACCGCTATACCTAGCAACCCGCACTAGCACCAAGTGCCCTGTTGTGAACATTCTTTAGGGAAAAAATTTATCTAAATAAAATAATAACAGTACGCCGTTAAAACTTTCAAAAGTCCCAGCGATTTTCGGCGACACATCTTGTTAACTTCAACCACACTCGCAAAATCCATCGGGGACTGTAACAACAGGAAGAAAAATTACTTTTACGACTTAAGACAAGGTTTTGAATTTTAGTCCTGTTTTTTTGACTGTAAATTTCCTACTTGAAAGTGGCCTGGAGAACTTCATACTTTTCGGTATAAGGTGGTCAGTCTGCGTGTGTGTGTTTGTGGGGGCTATGGCCCAAGACCCTAGTGTGTTTTTTTCTTTTGAATGAAAAAGGAGGAATTTATTTTTTTTATTTTTTTTTTTTTTCTTTTCTTTTAACCCTTTTGAATTGCGTATGGATCCTTGTACTAAGGCTTGCATGATATTTCCTTCGGAAGGCGATCTCTACTCTTATCCTAGCGGGACTCGGGCGTAAAGTGGGTCTCCTTCCCCCCTCCGTATCAACTCCCCACAAAAATTTGCTGATTCCTAAAAGGCCGAGGACAAATTGACAGTAACACTCTTTAGCCTCTTTCCTATAAACCACACCCACCCCCCCCCCCTTTTTTTTTTTCCCCCCTTTTTTTTTCTGTAAAACCAACTCTGCCCATCAGAGTAAATAATTTTACCAGTGGGTTAAATTTGCCTAATTGCTATCTTGATCAAACCACCCCCACCCCCCCCCCCCCACCTCTTGTCTTTGGGGGACCGGGGTTCCTTGTCTGTTAATTACATATATAAACGGGAAACGTGTGGGATGGGTAATTGTATTTCTCCCTCAAAAAAAAACCCCTCTATTCCCTAGTTATAATCTTGTATCATTATGTAACCTTTGACTTTCTTGACTGTTAAAAATATTACAATATATGTGTGGATGTCCTGTTATGATAATTTAAAGGTATTAAATAATTAGAATTGTGCTTGGGTCTGGTCGGTTGGCCACTTAAAAACTCCAAACATTTTTCAATCTGTATGTGTAGGCTCGTATTCTGTATCTCCTGTTACATTGAGCGTCCAGCGAATCACTCAATCGTGTAGAGTGGCGAGCCGTCGAGCACGACTGGAGAACTGGAAACAAAACATCAATTGTCTTGTGCATGAAGAGGAGTTTGGAGTAGTATCTGGTTGCAGAAAAAACAGATATTTGTACGTTAATTAAGGAGGCTCGTCCGTCCTTGCTCCTCTTCTCCATGCGCCTTGTGGAATTCTTTACCTACATCATTTCTCCCCTAAATTCCTTTTTCATCCAACAGGGAGCAATTACAATATTTCCACCTTTTACACTCATTAAAGGGACCAATATTCATCAGAACCCTACTCTGATAAAAAATTACGAACAATCTACAGGGCAGCAAAATGCCAGCTCTGAAATAGCATAACCTGTACCTACGACTCTTACCTAGTTTCCACCTACCCAGTAATTACCTTTCTTGATATCTCCTTACATGCCACTGATGACATCACGGTCACATGAGGAGTATGGAAAAGATAAGTTGACAGGATCCATCTCACACACTTTTTTTGTCTTACACCCAGTTGGTGGGGTCCCTGATAACTCTTAGGAACATTATGGATTTGTCTGGGTCCTCTGTTCACATTAATTTCCCTGCAAGGACTCTCAGTAGTACACTTCTGATAGTAGCATGAAAGTCAGATGAGCTGGGAATGTTTTATTCCTTGCCAAAAAAATCTGGTCCCAATGGTTTTGGCTTCCCAGGGGGGACAATGTCATCAACACAGACCCATTTTCCTGATCTATGAAACACCGAACTAAGACTGGATCTCACATCCTGTTTATACTTCCAGAGAGTTACTTTCAGGTTTTTGACTCAGAATACGCCACTGGATCTCCCATCATCAACATGTGTGACTTCTGCTAGGCGGTCTCGGAGATTCTCTGCTCTAGGAATTTCTAGAGTTGATTTTTACCTGGGGACACACTGGAAGAGATGGTGATTTATGCCTGCCTTGTGGTTTCCACATTGTCTGCAATTGTCACCTTTTTTGAATAAAATTGGTTCGTCTATGATGGCAAACTCTTACCAACTCCCTTTTGGTATTGGGTATTGTTATCGTGCACACCAATCGCTTTCGCATGTACGGAACCACTTTATGAGTAATACGGTTACCTGTATGATCACACATGTACTTCTTAACCAACTGTACTGGTGTCTATACTTATTCATGCCACTTGCTTGCTTTGCCCATCTCTGATCTTTTCTCACCAGTGCTGCCTTCAGTTTTTCCACATCTTTATCGTTCATCTTCATCACTCCAATTCTGTTATTCACATCTTTCTGGTGCTAGTTGGTTATTCATTTCTCTGATTTGCTTGTAACATTGCTCAACCAATCAAAGGGTAGTCATCTGGATAGAATATTCTGTTCCATCTTCTCCATTTCACATTACTTCTTCCGGGCCTCGGGCAGTATAATAGCACACATTGTTGAATCTAGCTTGTTCCTTTAATAAAATCTTCGACCTAGAGGGGCAGTTGTCCGTTTTCCTTCCTCATGTTCTCTTATGGTTCATCTACTAGCAACACAGTATACATCTCTGGTTTTCATTGCGCATTCCTTTTTTTTTAGCGCTTTTCTCCAAAAATTCCTTCCCAAGGACATCTTCTGTTTTGCTGATCTCAGCACTTTGTTCTTTTGCTTCATGTTCTGGAGTGTACTGTTACTCTATTCTCTTATTATTTTCTCTATTTTGTCCCTGCTGTGTATGTCTTTCGCTTCGCCTAAAAAGTATTGAGTTTCCATTACCTTTTTTCTGTTCTCTCTTATATTTTCTTCTCTTGGATCTTCACTCCTGTACATGGCAATCTGAGCATACTAAATCTTATATCATATCTTATTGTTAATATTGTTAATTAACCCGTGTGCCTTAACATCTCGGTTTTTTTTTTTTTTTATTTCATGGTATTGTATTAGTTAACTTAATGCAACACAAATGTGCCTCGGTTTATTTTCGTGTGTCACATCTCTGGCGAATACATCGCAGTCGTGATGTAGACTACATTTTTCTTGTCTTATAGGACTTGATCCCAATTAACTCAGTTTCGTTTACGCCATGAACGCTAAAGTGTATATACGCTTTGTCTTTATTTCATGAATGTGAGTAGCAGAGTAGGCACATGGCATTGGTAACATTTGGCACATGTATACATTTTTTTTCTACCTTCCTTCCTTTCTTTCTCTCCTAACCCAGATGGTCTTTGGCGCACCATTTGTCTGCTGAAAGATTTAATATTTGTTTCCACACTTTTCTGTGTCTTGTGCCAGTCGATGTCTCTGCAAAGGTTTTCACTGACCACATTTAAATATTGTCCGATGAGCTTGTCTTTGGTTCATCTTTTTGTGTGTATGCCAGGCACCGTCTGTATCAGGATAATCTTAGATCAGGGGTTGTTAACCTTTCTTGTGCCATGGACTATTGATTGTACAGCGAGAGGTACGGAACCAGCGTAGAAAAAAAACTACATAGACGCATAATTACAATGTTTGCATACACATAATAAAACCAGAAATTGTTCTATAAGACCCTAAAGAACATGAGGAAAGAAAAACAATGCCCTCTCAAATTTATAAAGGACAAGCAAGGCAAATTGCTTACTGCCCCGAAGGAAGTAATGGAAAGATGGAAAGAATATTTCTCAGAACTCCTGGATGGTGAGCATGATGAAGCATCAGAAATGATAACCACTGACACAGAAGAGGAAACCAATGATGGTGAAGATGACATAAAGATGGAAGAACTGAGGGCAGCACTAGAGAAAATCAAGATGGGCAAAGCAGCAGGGCATGATGGCATAACACCAGAAATGGTTAAGTACATGGGAGCATCAGGCGACCTATTACTCTTAAAGGTCCTACAGGCAGCATGGTGCAACAAGACCATACCAAAGGATTGGGAGATTGCCATCATAACACCAATTTTCAAAAAGGGTGACAATCGACAATGTGGAAAACCATAGAGGCATATCCCTTCTCAGTGTCCCTGGTAAAATCTACTCTAGAATCCTAGAGCAGAGACTCCGACGCCTAGCTGAGCCACAATTGGATGAGGTCCAGTGCGGATTCCGAGCAAACCGAAGTACTCAAGACCTAATCTTCACACTCAGACAGCTGAGTGAAAAGGCCCTTGAGTATAAGAGTGAGATCTATCTTTGTTTCATAGATCTGGAAAAGGCGTTTGACAGGGTCCCCTGGAGCAAACTTTGGGACTGTTTGGCAAGGAAGAATATTCCAGCACCTCTGATTCATGCTATACAGAGCTTCTACAATTCTTGCAGAAATTATGTGAGGACAGCAAACCATAAGTCAGAAGAGTTCAGGACCACCACTGGTGTAAGACAAGGTGATATCCTATCACCTTACCTCTTCATACTCCTTATGGACGATGTCATCAAGGCGTGTAAGGAGAGAACAAGAAAGTATTCAGTGGGGTACTGGAAGATGAGACAGGTCTATATTTCGGAGCTGGCATTTACTGATGATGTTGCCCTGATTGCTAAATCAGAGGCACATCTCCAATCCAACCTGCAAGTCTGGAAGGAAGAGCTGGAGAAGAGAGGGATGGTCATAAGCAGCTCTAAAACAAAATCCATGGTGATATCACGAGAAGAAAGAAAACATCAGATTAAGTTGGGAAAACAGGTCCTGGAGCAGGTCGACCACTTTAAATATCTCGGAGCTATTATAGACCGAAAGGGAGGCATCAAAGAAGAGTTGGCCACTCGAAAAGCAGCGGCTGGGAGACTTTTTTCAGGCCATAAATCGTGGATTCCTCAGCAAGAAAGAGGTTGGTAAGAAAACGAAGATGGCTGTATACCGCTCCACCTATGTCCCAGTCTTGACATATGGATGCGAGTCGTGGGCAATGACTACAACCCACAAAAGCCAGATCCAAACCTCAGAAATGAGGTATCTGAGGAAAGTGGTTGAAGTAACAAGAAGAGACATGGTCCGCAACCAGACGATCCGTCAAGGCCTAAAATCCCATCCGCTGCAGACCCAAATAGAACAGTCCCAACTAAGATGGTTTGGCCATGTCTGCAGAATGGGAGAAGATCGGCTACCACGACAAGCATGGGAAACAAGGAGCCAGGGATCCAGACCTCCAGGACGACCCAGAGTCCGCTGGGAGGACAACATTAGACAATCTTTGAAGGACCGAGGACTAGAATGGAACCAGGCCAGAAAGAAGACAGCTGATAGAATGGTCTGGCGCTCTCTCTTCCAAACCTCTACACCTCACGGTAGAAGGGGAACGACTAAGTAAGTAAGTAAGTAAGCATACACATAATAAATGTTATTACAAAGAAAATATCGTTATGCTTACATAGTCATTCTGAAATACAAAAACAATATAGTTCTTAAAATGCAAAAAAAGAAAAAAAACTATGATAATTTTCCGAGCAAAAAGTGTGGTGAAAAAAAAAAAATTCAAATTGTTAGGTTATGTACACGGACCCCTTAGAATCCATTCATGGAATGGTCGGTGGACCACAGGTTAAGAAACCCTGTCTTTGATGGTAGCCACATAATGAAGGCCTGAATATTTGTTTAAGCTTGTTAGTAGACCTTAGTGTGGGCCATAACAGATTGCCTGACGATGTAAACTCTCACACTGTCATGTTCTGGTGTTATTTCTGTTAAGACGCAGCTCTTCTATCGAAAATTTTATCCATGGAAACTAAATAATACCTAATATAAATTTAACAGCGCAATGGAGGATGGTCGCATCCCGAAAGATGTATCTTCGCTATCAGTGACAATGGCAAAGTGTGTCACAAATGAAACGGTTGGGGCGACCATAAAGCTGAGGTTCAAAGAGTTACGTGAATCGTTACACATGAGGACATAACGAGGACCAGTGAATCCAGCAATCCTCACAGTGGATTTTATGAAAGCTGCCGGAATCTCCTCACCAAGTGGCGGTGCTCTCTTCACTGGCAGCCACCTCAGATTTGGGCGACCAAAAACTGAAGCTTTTTCTATCACGACAAACAGAAAAGAGGGAAAAAGACACCTCTCCTTCCAAACAGGAACACCTCAGGGAAAATAAAGCAGCTGAAGGGCTCTGTCAACCTATGGGCGCTGAATTTTTCCATTGGTCAGTGATTATGACACTGACAGGTTCGCTATTACATTATTATTAGTACACATAGAGGACATAAAACTCCTGTACCAACCATCTTTTACATTTCATTGCGACCACCTTAGGCCACTTCAAAACTCTAGCAGAACCAATTGGCACCTCTCAAAAATCATCCTTCACCTTTACCACTGAAACCACGATACTATCACTCAATTTCATCCAAAGACCTGCAGGCAATTAGTGGAATATGCAGTCTGCGACTTCCCATAGTGCTTTGACTGCTCTGCATCAGGACCAAGGCGAAACCAGAGTAACTGGTTCTATGGACCGTAATCTCCACTCTCACACAAAATGGTGCGCCCGGTCCTGGGAAACAGTCTGACAAAAAGAGAAAATGTCAGTTGGTGGCCATGGTTTGTGTTCTTATCGAATGGGGAAGGCAAAGTCCTGCTGATATGGTCCCTAAAAAAATTGCCGTGCATGAAGTCTTGAAGTGTTTCGACGAAAAGGTGCTAGATCATCACGCTTAGGCAGTTCAACAGTGACACAACGATCTAACCCAAACCGTCCTTTTTCGGGACGAACTCGAGGTAAGGAGGAAGAAGGAAGAAAAATCCTTAATCCACTGGACCACTATCACAGCCACGCAAAACACACCACATACACTCACGTATGCCTGTGACTAACAGTACAAGCGCAATCATGGCCATATGGGATAGCATAAGTACACATCCAATTTGTTGGCTGCTCTAACCAAGCACATGCTACTTCCAAAACCTAAACGACTAGGTATTGCGTACAGCTCTCTGCGCAAGCAGAGCATGTTTGACGACTTATAAATATATTACACAATACGAATACCAGTCTACTTCCTTGATAACTTCAACAAAATATAAAACCTAAAACGTACTAATAAATCAGGACAGGCAAATCTGAGAACAATTTAACAGTCGCAAGGTGACTTTATGAACTGAGACAGAGAGCGTCTTTAAAAACAGGGGCTCCGTGCTCAAAAATTGGGATAGATAACAGGGATATATGATAATCCTACAGTAACTAAATCACTCAAAATGTTTTCATTCCTTTTCATCTGCGCTCATATAAAGAGCACTTAGAGCCACCCCCACTTGCAATGCTCAGTTCCCTTGACGAACGCAAAACTTGCATTCAAGGTAGGTCACGTGATACTCAATTGTTAGTGGTCGGTAATTTTTGTGGATAACAATTGTAATTTACATGATAATGAAGTTGCATCATAAAATATCTCGTGATCACCAAGTACATCAAATCCCACTTATATACTATTAACTCGACACTTTTGTACGCAAACATTGCATGAGGATATACGCAGGGTCGTTCTACATTATCTGTACTGGTTCCTCGGTAGACCCCCGGGACCTACACGTGAGCACAGCTGAGATTGTGTCTTTGTAAAGTGTATATAGGAAAGCTTACATTTCTGTCGAAAATTAAACGTGTATGTACTAAAGATACATCAAAGTAACATTCCGACAACCCCGCATTTTACATCTATTTTTAAACTTACACATGAAAACACGTAATCACAACAATACAGCCACACCATGAACCAAAACAAACAACACATTTTTTAAAACCCAACAACTAAATAAAATACACTAGTAACTAATCATAAGATAATTAAAAACAGTAAAGTAAAACAAGAAGTAATCAAACAACAAATTGTAGTGTAAATTGTCAACACCAACTCTAATCAAATACATTTTATGGCGATAACACAAGCAGTATTTGAGCAGTTCGTAAAGCCTAAGACAGACCGCCAACGTTACGAGAGAAATAGCCCGCGATCAAACGTTTCTCCAAGGTACTTCAGCTTGTCTTGCCTTTCAATGTTCTGCCCATTGAGAGTAATATCTGGAAGGTCTGCTTTCACTATGGAGTTGTTCAAGGAGCAGCACATCCGTGAGCCTTGTTAGGGTTGACTTTAGAGCCAGTTTTCTCGCACTATTTAAACACCTCGTGTAGTGTCCCGTGTATGCTATTGACCATTTCCTGTCCTGTCGGTCAGAGCCAGTCCTATAAATGAGTATGTCACCTACAAAAGTCAATGTTCGTCCCCGCGCAGTTGGCTGAAGCGTGGCTACTTTTGCTGTATAGATGTTAAACAGCACTGATGACAGTGGATAAAATGGGGTAGTCCCTGACAAATGCGCATTGGCTCTGATGCCCATGTTCCAAAGCAAAATGCAACTGATCTCTCAGTTAAGGCAGCCGCTATTCACCTTGTTAGCCTAGGGTTAACACCGCAAGCCATTTCACAGTTCATTAAGGTTTCAAAGTTCACACTGTTATAAGCATCCTCTAGGTCAATTTCTACGGAAACCGTTTCTCGTTTACCCTGGAACCCCTAGTACACATCATAGGCTAATGTACCAGCGTTACCCTTGTTACTTTCATGGGCCTAAACTTCCCATGGTTTCATGGAGGATATGTAAATTTTTGAGGTGGTTAATTATTTTACCTCCGCATTACGATTCAATTTTCTAGGCAGATCACTTTTCTAGATTTCACCGTAGGCACATTTCTGCAATTGTGATAAATTCTATAGCTGCGGAGGAAGTGTGGGTTTTTACCCCGGTTTAGGGAGAAGTGGCCTTAGGCTAACTATGTTAGCCAGTCTTCCTGGCACTCTATTCGCATCAACCCATTTTGTATGCTGGTGGTTTGAAAACCAGATAGCACTCACAACATATCTCTTAATGCCTGTGTCTGGGGGAGCCGACGAGCTGGTGTTACATCGGCTTACGACGTCTGTTTGTAATGGGCGGGGACTCAGGTGTTCTTGACGTTCCAAACCCCGGACGTCAGGCACCGTTTGAAATGAAAATGTTTTACGGAACCGGAAAATTTGGATCTGAATAACCTGAAACGGGCTCTCTGCACAATAAATTCCGTAGTGGATGGGAGAGGGAGCGAAGCTTCCTGGACCGGGTTGGAAGGAAAAGTTCCAAATGGACCCCCCAAGCCTCAGCCAATGAAAATTGTTCACTTGGGTCCCGAAAGAGGCTGGATATGGAATAGCTCGAGTGCTCGATTGGTTATATAGAAAAAAAAAAAAAAAAATGCCTTTACCTGTGTCCATAGAGTTGTTTTATTCAATGGGGGATTGTTTTGTTACATCTATCAGGGGACTAGGGGCAGTGTTCTCTAACTGGTTTTATAAAGTGCACACACAAACGTTCTTCTTCCGAAATGTGAGGTTGAAAAATATATGTTCGCTCTCTTCTTGCCTCGCTTTACCATTGAATACGGTCTTTAATTTCTTGGTGGGTAGCTTTATCACCTTTGTCTGTCTGAGTATAGCGCTCGAATAATGCATGTTCCTTTTCGGCATCGGTCTTTAGGCTTATCCATGTCAAGCTGAGAATATAAGGAATTGGTTAGCTTGCATTGTTCCTATTCATCCTTCGATGTAAGGACCAGAACTTATGTTGAGTTATTTACAGTGCGGCCTATTGTATAAGCACCATGTTGATCACACCATACAGAAGAGCAGAAGAGGTATAGCAGCCCTAAGCACAATGGCCGCAGCACACCTGGAGCAGAGATTACAATTTCTCCTGTATCATCAGCTAGTCATATCGGTAATTGAGTGTGGCCTGGAAATACTCATGCTGTCAGTAACACAATGTGAACGACTGGAACGCATTCAAAATGAGTGGATGTGTATAGTCTTGGGCTGTACACGAGATACCTCCCATTGTGACGATGCGGCACATGCTTGGGTTGCTGTTAATTAGATCCCAGATATGCCATGACCCAGACAAAAGCTGATCTGCGAGTAACCACAGACAAAAGGCATCCCCTACGTGGGGACTTAGCTGACATCAAAAGAGCAAGAATAGAGAGGGGAATGTCATGGATGGCGCAGGTAGAGACTCCTGTTAGACAGGTGACCACGACTGAAAACATACTCAAGGGAGAAGAATTGAGTAAGTCAGGTGAGAACTGGACGAACTACCAGCAAGTTATCATCAGTCTTGGTAGAGAGTGCAGAACTTAGGCCTATGGGAGGGCAGAACTGGAAATTGATCAGCTAGTAAATGATCATGCTGGGAATGATGATGCCATTGTGTACACTGATGGATCCATGGTGAAAAATCTGGATGTGGCTTCTCAGCTAGAGTAAAGGGCAGAACCGTCGCTGAACATAGCGGGGTTACATGATAACAATCTGCAGCATGCGAATGGAAGTAGGGGCAGCTTATGCAGCCGTAAGGTGGCTATCTGAAACTTCATTAACAAGGGCAGCTTTTGTATCAGACTAACAATCCATGCTTCGGAGGGTCCAAAGTAGATGGCTCCGGCATGAATTGAAAACCTCCATAGAAGCCTTGAATCTTCAGGAACTGGTGCGGATCTACTGTCCTGGTCATGCAGGAGTACGCGTCAATGAAAGAACTGACCGACGACCTTAGTGCTTCAAGGTAGCCACCCATAGAAATCATCAAGGCTAAGATTGCTGGAATTTGGCATTAACACGTAAAAAACCAACAGAGGATGGACGTGTGATAGTAAGCATCCGGGCGCTAATACAAACAGCACGCAACACTAACAATTACCATTCTACCCTTCACATTTGCTAAAGGAGAGACTGAGCACCTATGGGTTTGCACGGTAGTGAGTGCTTATGACGTCGATTCTGATCAACAATAAAACAACACGAGTGAAATAGATGTTAGTTATATGAGAGGGCGATGGGACAGACCGCCAAACTGTAAGAGAGAAATAGATGTAAATTATATGAGAGCGATTTGACAGACCGCCAACTGTAAGACGAGAAATAAGATTGTAATTATTATGAGGGAGCGATTGGGACAGACCGCCAACTGTTGTAAGAGAGAAATAGATGTAGTTATATAGAGATGATGGGACAGAGACCGCCAACTGTAAGAGAGAAATAGATGTAGTTATATGAGAGCGGTTATGGGGACAGACGCCCAACTGTAAAGAGAGAAAGTAGATGTAGTTATATGAGATGATGGGACAGGGCCGCCAAACTGTAAGAGAGAGAAAACCAAAGATGAGTTAATATGAGAGCATGGAGATGTAAAGAGAGAAAAAATGTAGTTATGTTGATGGGACAGACCGACAACTGTATATGTATATTATGAGGGAGAGCGCATGGGACAGACCCGCCAACTGTAAGAGAGAATTATAAATGTAGTTTATGTGCAGATGATGAGGACATGACCGCCCAACCTGTAAGGAGATGTGAATAATAGATGTACTGTATATTGAGAGCGCCGACTGGGAAACAGACCGAGCCAGAAACTGTAGAGAGAGAAATAGATGGTTAGTTCATTATGAGGAGCGATTGGGACTGAGGAACGCCAAATGTAAAGAGAGAAAATAGATGTAGTTATATGAGAAGCGATGGCGACAGGGGACCGCCAAACTGTAAGAGGAGAGGAAATATAATTTGATAGTTATATGAGAGCGTAGTGGAAACAGGAACCGCCAACTGTTTAAGAAGAGAAAATAAGATGTTAAGTTAATATGATGGGAAGCGTATGGGACACGACCCGCCAAACTGTAAATGAGAGAAAATAGATGTAGTTTATAGTTTATATGAGGGAGCGATGGGAACAGGACCAGCCAACTGTTAAGAAGAACAAATTGTTGTTAGTTATATGAGGAGAGGAATGGGGACTCAGACCGCCAAATACTGTTTTTTTTTTTTTTTTTTTTTTTTTTCCTATAACCAGCCGGCACTCGAGCTTTCCAGCTCTTTCGGGGCCCAATGGACATGTCATTGCGAGGCTGGCGGGGGTCATCCCCACTTTCCTTCACAACCCGGTTCAGGATGGACATTTCGTGCTCCAACCCATCCACACGGGATTTTATGTGCTTGCAGGAAGGCCGTACCAGTTCAGGTTATTCAGTCCCAAAATTTTCTCCGGTCGTAAAAACATTTCTTTCAAACGCCCGACCGGCCGGGTTTTGAACCATGAAAACAACCCTTGGTCGGCCAGTAAAGACGTCCCCCCGTAGGCCCATTACACACAACCAGCGCGGCTCCCACACGCCAAACTGTTATAGTGAGAAAATTATGACGTTGTTTTATATGATCTGAGTACGATGAAACAAACGACCGCCAACTGTAAGAGAGAGAAATCAGATGTACGTTATTTATGAGGGAAGCGATGGGACAGAACCGCCAAACTGTAAGAGAGCGAAAATAAATTAGATATGAGGGGAGTGTTAATGTGAGAAAGATGAAGGACAAAAACCCTCCAAACTTCAGAGGATGTAAACTAGATGATGTTCATATTAGAAAATATGCCTGGGAACTGGACTGAGCAAATTTTTAACGAGAAAGGAAATTAGATGAGCTTTAAAAATTTTTATGTAAAGCAAATAAAAAAAAAAAAGCCTTAGTACAGGCTACCAAATTTAAAAGCAGTGAAATAGATCGAAAGGTTATTATGAATAAGAAATGACGTTGGACAGAACTACCAAAATTTAAGAGAGAGAATATAGATGAGGTTTATATGAAAAGAAGAGCTTTGGGACAGACTACCAAAAATTTAAAGAGAGAGAAATAGATGTGGTTATGTGAAAAGGAAGCGTTGGATATGAGCTAACCAAAAATTTAGGAGAGAAAAATATAGATTGAGGTTTATATTCTCGAAGAGATGAGGCAAAGAAGAAGACGAAAGACAGTGACGAAGAGATTGCACATAATATGAGACTCTTTAACACATCCAAAAAAAAAGATATTGACAAGATTTTTGTGGGTCAGCGCACATTCTTCTGTGGGTCTACAGCAATGTTTTCTCAGCGCGCCTAGCGGAAATCAATATCAACACAAATCTCAGCCCATGGACATAACTTCAAATTGGTTAATGTCATCTTCACTATTAACGTATCACCAGACCATCTTTTCCTCAGGGGTCTTGCTTCAGGATGTTTGTGTATAGTTTACTGAGAGTCCGCATTTGGGCGCGAGAAGAGTTTTATACTATCTGTAGCATGACCACAAAGGGCACAAAGTGTACTCGGCAACTTTTGTTCTTTGACATGAAATAGTCGTCAATCCCAAATGGACCAGATCTGAATAGTCAATGACCTGTTAGAACATGGCCAGGATAAATAGATGATACCAAGTTCTGGAATAAGATTGGGCACGATACTTGAGGAAAAAATTACAGAATATAGAGACGAAAACGATAAACGCCGTTTATAAACGTAAACAAAAACAGAAAAACCGATCAACTTACAAAATGGGACAGGAGGAAACAGGATATTGAACTATTCCGAGCAGTATAAGGCAGAAAAAAGGAACTAACAGGTTCCAGACTTAAAAATTAGAAAAAAAAAAAGAAGAAAAGGAAAGCGAGGAAAGGAAAAACGGGAAAAAGAAAAAAGGGTGTTTATATCCGTCATGTCATAGTTCTAGTTACTGTTAAAACATCTTAGGACGTCACAATTTTACTATATTTACTTTTGCTTACCTGACAAAATCCCATCGGTAGCCTGTCTATCTCATACAATGTCATTTTACCCTTGAGGGGATTCTGCATGTCAGCTACTATTGGGAATCATTCAACAGCTTTATTTACCCATATTTGGCTGACTAAAGTAGGACGCAACTGGGGTATACGGTATAAGAACGCACTGGTGGTTATTTAGGCCACATTGAGGTATTATCCAAGGCCGCAATGGGGTATAGGGACGCACTTGAGGTATAAGGACGCCTCCCATAAATTTAATTTTGTAAAAAATGTTGCGGACAAAACCAAAATACTATCTGTAGCAAGCGGTAGGTCAAACCTCAGGAGCTGTAGAAGGTTCTACTTTAAAAAAAAGGGACTAAACCTCTAGTAAAATCTAACCTTGATAAAAATTATGTCTGGATCTTCGGATTTTGAGAGAGAAATTCTCGCAACATCGTTTTATTACAATATATATTTTATAACGCAAGGGCAACAACTGCTTGAAATTTATAGTCACTTTTCTCGGTCAGCAGTTGTCTCCTCGCGTTGGTATTGAATGCAGTTAAGTTTGCTATGCTAGGCCGTTTTCTCAGAAAAACGGTTGGCAACCTGTTGGGTTATCCTTTTAAGGTAATCATTCTTACGCTGGTTCGTAGTAAAGGTCCTTGCGTCTTAAGTTCTGAGCTGTGGTCATTTTGCGCTGGACTGCGCATGACTGGTCTTGCTTCTTGGTCGATCGATTTCCGCCCACCAGTCCAGTGAGCGATTTTGAATAGCTAGGAAGATGCCCCGCTGAGAGGGGATCTCCGCTATTTTTTGTTCTGTCAGGAATGTGAAGTCCTCTTAATGGATATGTCGTTTATTCGAGATAATACCTCTAGTGTATTTCCACATGCCGGGGAGGCGTAATATTTCTGTGTATTTCCTGAAGGCAAGGTAAATTAACTTTTCATTAACTCTATCGATTTTTGGTCGTGAACGATTTCTGGTTCATAGCCTGTCTTCGAAAGTCGTCGTTACGAGATGTTTTCCTAGCTCACATGTCGCTGTATTGTGCTGCATCGGTTGATGCAGGTTCCAAGGACCATTACTTGCTACTTTGTTACATGAACTAGGTTTGAAAACCTTTGTTATCTAGAGGATATTTTTGAGGACATTATTTATACTTCAGCAGACGTGCCTGTCTTGCTGAAGTCAGATTAAGGAGAGTGAACTGATCTCATACATCTGGTTATCTCCTGGCTGTTATAGAAAAGGATGGAGTTTTTCACCTGACTACATTTACAGCACTATGAAATATAACATGCATCTGACTCATCATTGTAATGCTGTCTACCGTCCATTGCTGTATTGAATGTTGCTGTGATAATGACTGTTTGATGTGCCTACATATTCGCGTAACCATTTTGTCACTGTGGCGTCCACAATAAATAATGAAGAAAAACGTCATCGGCTGTTACAAGAATCATTGACTTTATACGTCGTGAGTTTACTGACGTCCTAATGTGGATTGCCCTGTTATTTTGTATGATCATTGTTTGACTGAACACATCTGCACACTTCACAAAACCAGACCACGGGCACCATCACTCACCTCATGGTGCACGCGTCATTTGGCGGCCAATTACTCAATCATAATATAAATTGGGCGTCATCAGACACCGTGATTATAAATGCCGGGAGGGGAAGGCTAGTTGGTAATTTTTCTTGCTTAACAATTCTCTCTTTCTTCCTCGACCCCCACATAAGAGATCTACCGAGTCATCACATGTAATCTACCGTTAGACCGCAGTTGACCTGTCTGACCCTTGCATTAAAGGAATATATTATTATATTGCACATATACTGTTTATTGAGTGGTTAGTTTGGGTTTTTGTTTGATTTTTGGTGGTTTCGAATCTGAATTGAGTATGCTTCTCTTGCGAGATAAAAACCCAACCCTCAACACAAGGAAAACGTTAATAATCAGACCTTGAAGACTGTACATACGGCTCAAAACATTTATTTACTCACTTCTGCATATTCGACGAGTATCACACAAATATATAAATAGATGATAGATTCCTGTATCTTCTGATACAAACACAATAGTATAACCCCCCGCATTCACTGCTAGATACACGAATATCTATTTTTCTGGGGAATGTTCATTATAACAATTACTTGTTTTGGACACATCTGACCACTCCGAACTTCCATCCCCAAAAGACCCCGTAACGAAGCATTCGTCACACTTGCCAACTCGCCTTAGTAACTACAGTAGAACCTCCATAGTTGACCACCTCCCTACATTGACCACCTCCCGAAGTTGACCACATTTTCATAGACCGGACACGCACCACATGTACTCAATGGAAGACGACCTCTATAAGTTGACCACCTCTGTAAGTTGTATCTTGACCACTTGGACTATGACACACAATAGTAATTTACCCTCTATTACTTGACCAGTTTTTAAAAAATCAGTGTCTTTGAATTTTGTCAGCACAGGCTTTCTGACCGCTTTTCGAATGATGCTTGCCGACAAAGAAAATTAACCTAACCTCTTTGATTTTTTTTGCAAACATGCAGTATAAAAGACCAACTTCTAAGCAAAATCTTCATTCTTGCTATGACTGCCCTGCCGGTTGATAGTAATTCAACTACTAAACTGTAAGTTCTCTCTCAGACTGTGTTTTATACACTTTATCGGTGACAAAATTAACCTAACCCTTTTGATGGCCCAAAAGGAAAGAACTCAAGGAGCTGACAATGAAGGAAAAGGTTGATCTTCTACATTTTCTGGAAAGCAGCAGCCAAAGAAAGACGGCAGAACATTTTGGGGTTAGCAAGACCACAGTTATCAACATCCAAAAACGTAAACATGAGTACTTGGAGAGATGTGGTAAGGAAAGCGGAGATCTACAGCGGAAAAGGAGGAAAACTCCCCTAGATGAAGTCAATGAAGCCACATTAAACTAGTTCAAACAAATGAGGGCAATTAACACCTGAATCTCCGGGCCGATGATTCAGGAAGTTGCTAAAAAATTCGCAAGGGAAATCGGGGTGGCAGAAGATTTCCAAGCATCAAGTGGTTGGCTCGAGAAATTTAAACTGCGACACGCGGATCTCCCAGAAAGTATTGTGTGGTGAATCCAATGAAGTTCCAGTAGAAGCTGTGGAAGAGTTCATCAAATAGTTTCCTTACTTCGCCAGAGGCTTCAAAGAGGACGACATCTTTAATGCTGACGAGTGCGGACTCTTTTTCAAAGCGATGCCTGACAGGAGCCTCACCACGAAGGGTGACAAATGTAAGAGCGGAAAACTTTCCAAAGAACGTTTCACAGTTATGCTTTGCGCTAGCTCAACCGGAGAGAAACTAAAGCCCTTGGTGATTGGTAAATCGGCAAAGCCACGCGCATTCAAGAACCTGAAGCCCGAAGACCACCCCGTCACAAACGTGACACTGAAATTTCTGCCTCCAAACACGACCTCAAAAACCCAACCTTGACCAAGGCATCATCAAAACATTTAAAATGCACTAGCGGGCCCAGCTCCTGTAGTGGGTCATTACTAAAACACAGATCTGTGGTCCGCCTGTGTAAGCAACTTCATCCGCTGCATCAGTTAACGCTCTGGATCAGTTCTGCTTGGAATAAAGTTCAGCCGGAAACGATACAGAAGTGTTTCAAGAAATCTTGATTTGTCACAACCCAAGAGCATGACGTTTTAGCCCCATCGGACAGTCCATCGCCAATGGCAGAATTCGAAGGAGTAGATTTTGAAGGTTTTGTTGCAATGGATGATGAGGTGGCAACCTGTAATGAACCTGACCCAGAAGGAATTTTCCAAGCGATATTGACCGAAGTACAGACAAGCGTAACAGTGCATGAAGCAGCTGGTGAAGTTGAAGAAGCAAGTGACGATGACACAGAAATTGCAGAGACTCCAAAAGAAGAGGCTGTCAGGCATCTGATAATGCAGTTAAAGTCATTTGCTGTGGAAAAATGCCCAGGTATGTTGAGTGGTGTAGCCAGCGTTGAGAGTGCTTTCTCCACTTATGTTTGTAATAAGAATAAGACACAGACCAAGATTGACTCCTTTTTTCAGAAAGAATGATTAAACCATGATAAAACAGATGTTGATGATTTGATTTGATGTTGTGATAATGTATGATTTCGTATGATACTGTATTCTCCAATATAAGCTGTTCAAGGAAGTAAAGTATCAGAACAATAGGCCTCGTTCCGTATGTTGACCACCTCCGTATGTTGACCGGTTTGCTACAGTCCCTTGGGGAGTCAACTTATAGAGGTTCTACTGTATTTTCCTTTGCTGACGTCATGCAACAACATGCGTTCACCGAGAGCGCTCTTTGGCATACAAACACCACGAAAATGAGTAATTGGAGTTTATGTGCTGCCAAAGCAGGTCCTAACACTATAGCTCCTTTCCTTTTTAAATAAACACATTTTACTGCAGATATCACAAAGCTGTCAGTTCTTTTTAAATAAGATAATGTTGTTACATAAATGATTGGGTTATAACAGCAAATTATTCGCTACCCAGAATGTTTCAATCATCTAAAAGTTTAAATATAAAAATAACAACAAGCTTGTTTATGCCATGATCATCATTTCATAAACGCAGGGTCTTTTTTGTCTTGTAATTTCTGGGGGAAAAGTCCATCTTATATCGCTGGAGATAAGGTAAATCTCAAGAGTTTTCTGGGATTTCTCCAGCGATCCGCAATAACTCGTTATTTTTTATTTTTCATTTTGTTTTTTGAAGTTCGTTAATTTCGTTCATTGACCGTTATTTCATTGCTGTCTTAGTACGTCCAGTTACTGGCGAAGATATTGTGGTCTGTTTGTTTATGATCATTATCATCTATTGTGATCTCATACAATTATAGCACCACTTTTCCTGCTGCTTGTTGTCGTCTTGACTGTTCTTATCTTGAATGACTATGCACTCTTAATCGCGAATCTAGTAGAATCTATAATGTTTTATGGAGGCAAGTCATGGACACAGAATGAGCGCGCGAAAATATCATTAAGTGTGAGTCTTACTGGGACAGAGGATGATTTTTTTAATCATTATTATGCATTTAGCTCAGTCTCACTTTCTTTTCTCTTCTGTTTTATAAATTTTGTCCGGTACGAAGACATTGTGATCATAACGTTGATCGTTTCTTGGCTCTATATGAGCTTCCGATTGGCTAAGCGGTTAGAGCTCTTACCTCTCGCGGCAACGTTATCGTGTTCTGTGATCGAAACCTGGCAGCGTCGCATTCCAATCTCTCCAGCTGAAAATTGAACCTGCTCGTGAGTTAGGGAAGGCAAAGGCAACAAGGAAGGAAACTGGTGACCCCACCTCGTAAATCTAGACATAGTATAGTGACGTCTTTAACACATAACTCCCCTACGGCAGTGTCTGCTTTAGGACTATCTTTTTTTACCCCATTACGCACTTCCTGTTTTTGTAAACATCTTATCTATTATCAGACAAACACGAGGTAAGTAGACAATGTTGGATTGGACACACAATGAGGAAACCATGTGATAGCAGGAACAAGAGGTAAGTAGACAATGTTGGATTGGACACACAATGAGGAAACCATGTGATAGTAGGAACACGAGGTAAGTAGACAATGTTGGATTGGACACACAATGAGGAAACCATGTGATAGTAGGAACACGAGGTAAGTAGACAATGTTGGATTGGACACACAATGAGGAAACCATGTGATAGCATAACAAGGCAGTCCCTGGTCTGGAATCTCAATGGTACAAATAAACCACATAGTGAAGAGAACTGGAGACATGAAAGTGATAACGCAGACATGGGAAGAGTCTGAACGGGTGGCACGTGACAGGAAGGAATAGCGTGTGTTTATTGATGAATTGTGCTCCATAGGGAGATGTATTGTATTGATTTATTGATTGATTATCGTTTACTGTCTTACGGTAGGCTGCCTCATTTTCGTATTGCCTAACGATAAGCACCACATAGAATAAAACAAAATAAAACGACTTTTTGGCGCCTGTTCTTGCCGTGAAGCGTTGTGAGGAGCTTAAATTTACATTCTTCATCCAAGTGGGTTGCGCTGACTATTTGTAAGCCCGTGTTGTTGCAGAATGCCGTCTCTTCGATCAAACTCCGTGGATGAATCCATTTTACTGCGATTTATTCGTTGTTTGGGTAATAATAGATTGTTCTTGCTTCAGAATATCTATGGCCTGAATTTATGTGTATTGTTTGTCTGAGTAGGACGAGTCTGTCTTATATCTGTATATCTTTACATATCTAAGTCGAACTATATGTTCTGTTGTCTCTAGGGAGGTCAAAGGCTATTCGGCGGATGTGTCGCTAGAGTGGGGTGTGATTTGGCTTCGTCCTGATAGGGACTGTGTTTTTCTATGTCGGCCTGTCGCCGGGGAAAAAGTGATCTCAGTATTTGTGGGGAAAGTGATAGTCGTCTAGACCTATCGTGTATGCTTTACCCCAGTGTTTATTCGTATTGCCAAGGAATGGCAGTTTCATATTTCTTATACCAAGGTAATCCAAGATACTTTTATGAACTCTCGTACGAAGCCACCATTTTCGATAAGAGAATATATTTGACTCGATGAAAACGACTTCGATTCCTAGCAGCACTATATTCTGTAGAATGCAGTCAATTGTTCATGATCAAATCTACAGAGCAATGCAATGTTTTATGAATGACTAACTTTAGGACAGATTCATTATCTGTATCCAAACGTGAGTGACAGCTCACGAGTGAAGCCATCTTGGAACCAAACCTGTAGTGACTTTCAAGAAGAGAAAAGGGGATGCCCGTATTATCGCTTGTTTAGTCCAGAGATCACTGCTACACATGAGAACCCTTTATCAGCGGTTCAATATTATTATATGAAAAAAATATGTGCTGAACATTATGTGGGAGAATCGTCGCTAAACGAGATTAGGTTTAGAAGCCATCTGAAATATTGTTTATAAGCTGACGTGCTCAGTCAGTGAAGTCAGATGATATATATGTATGGGCGATACTGAGGGCTTGGCTACTGACAGTCCATTATAATATTAATCTACATGAGTGCCCATGTAACATAACATTGCAAGACCAGTTATCCACTGTACTATGATGTATTATGCCAACCTGTGATTTGTCACTATCTGTGCTGTCGAGTGTGTACGTCCAATTAAACTTTAGTAAAGGTACACAGTCGTTGGTGTCGATGACTTCCAGCCATACATGAGTGTGAGAAAAGAACATTTTTTTGTCAACACCACGAACCCTTATTATCATTCGCACATTATACACTCAATCCATGTCTACACACCACTGCGTAGGTCAAGTTGACATTCCATACACTACAGTGGAGCAAACAACACCATAGAGATCTTATCAACTGATGATGATGATGTCTGCTTCCATCCACTTATATTTATCCTTTTGGTGGATATCATTAACGGGAATAAAATATTCAACTTTATCAACTTTATCAACTGGTGGACCAGCTTTCTGGGTTTGACCTCGCAGAAGTTCAGAAGTCAACTGATTACCGATACCAGACCGTTTCCTGTGGCTGATACGACACACTTGCAGTATTGGTTTGCTCTTTGTCAACACTTCGTCACGTGACCTGTCAGGTGAATGCAGTATGTAGGTCAGCGTTGTTGACATTTTTTTACATTAGACATTACAGAGTTTCACAGAACAGTTGGATCAATTCTTGTCAATGTTAACAGGAAGACAGTATTTGTGAACTAAGAAGTCCTATTTTCATCGATGGATCTTCTTGTTTTCCATATATGAACTTTAATATTTAAGGCCAGAATGTTTAATTGAATAAAGTGGCAGTTTGTTTATTTTCATAAAAATAACTTTGCCATTACTGTAAAACTGAGCCTATTTTGCAACACATACTATCATACACATAATTTATATATATTTATGTTTACATGTTATTTGTTTGTATAGTATGTTAGTTTCTATGTCAGCGGGTTGTGTTTAAGGTTGGGCGGCGTCCTCACAACAGAATATCCCACGTCATAGAGGGTCCGTTGTGGGCGTTTTCTATAGGTGCAATTTTCTTGATTGAAAATTTGCTGCGACAACTGTTGCTTTTGTGTTAGCTGTGGAGTCTGTAATTATTGTTATTTTTGTAATATTTCTTTGTTCTTTAGTTTTGTTTTGATTTGTTTGTAATTTGTTGGTCTAACCTTTTCTATCTTTCAGTTCTATTCACAATTTATATTCATATATTGTGACGTCATTTGTGTTGTTATTCTTTGCAGATTCAGTGATTATTTTCATTGATTTCCCTATTTGATTTATTTTGATTTCTGCAAACGTTCTTGTATTGTCAGTCCTATTTGTACTTTATGTATTCTGTTGGTTGACATATGTTTTATATAGGTATATTTCATAAGACACAATTGCCTGTGCACTGCACTTGGATTATGGTATAAACCAGTACCTGATTATTATTACTATTATACAAGACCTTATTAAAGGCTTGTGACCCACAGATATTGGGATAGTATACTGATTAATCAAGTCATTGAGAACTTGTGGTATTATTATTGGTTCAGGTGATTAGTATTATTGTTAGACATCATGTCTACTTTAGAATACTTCATTACACAAGGGAAAGCCCTTGATAAGACTGGTCAACAATTAGAACAATGGGCAGTTGCTCAATATGACAAAGCATTAGCTGCAGAAGAGAGAAGAGCTATGGCAGAAGAGAAAAGATTAGCTGCAGAAGAAAGAAAAGCTATGGCGGAAGAGAAAAGATTAGAAAGAGAAGCTGAGGCTGCTGCTGAACAAAAGAAATTGCAGATGCAGGTGGAGGAAAGGAGATTTGAAGCTGAACAAAAAAAATTAGAAAGAGAAGCTGCGGCTGAACAAAAAAGATTAGACAGTGAAGCTGAACAAAAAAGATTAGACAGGGAAGCTGAACAAAAAAAAGATTAGACAGGGAAGCTGAACAAAAAAGATTAGACAGTGAAGCTGAACAAAAAAGATTAGACAGGGAGGCAAAAAAGATTAACAAAAAAAAAGATTAGATGCTGAAGAGAAAAAAGCAATAAGAGAACATGAATTTGAGTTGGAGAAATTGAGATTGACAAGTATGAGTAATGTTAATCAGGCATCTAGTGGTAATGGTAAACCTTCTACTTACAAGGTTAAGGTTCCACCGTTCAATCAGTCCAGTGACGATATTACATTCTGGCTGGATAGATTTGAACGTTCTTGTCGTACACATAATGTGGATAAATCACAATACGCTAATCAATTATCAGAAAACTTGAAAGGTGAATCTTTGACTAGATTATGCCTTGTAGGAGAAGCAGATAAGGATAATTATGATGTCATTAGGGCGGCTTTGATAAAAAAATATCAGCTAAGTGAGGAAGGCTATCGCCTTTTATTTAAAACGATGGTACCTGAGACGGGTGTAGAATTCTCAGAATTCACTGCAAAGGCACGTCTCACAGTTGATCGTTGGATTGAGCTTTCCAAAACAGAAAAAACGTATGAAGGACTTATGGATTTGTTGCTCAGAGATAAGATTATGTCATGTGTGAACAAACCTTTCCTTGAATTTATACATGAGCGTAAACCCAAATCTCTAAAAGAAATGGAAGAATATTGTTCCCAATATGTCACTGCACACCCCGACGTGACTTTTGGCAACACTAAGATTAAGGAGAGTATGCCAGTTGCTTCAGCAACACCATACAATCCCAATTATTCACACAGATTTCAGGGACCTCAAAACAGATTTGATAAAAAAGGTAACCATAATAGTTATCAAAACCAAGGTAACCAATCATTTCAGGGTTCTTCTTCAAAGAACTGGAGACGACCTGATAGCTCTCGACACAGGGGTGGTCATAATTATAGGAATTTCCGTAGAGGAAGTAATTATAGAAACTATCAGGGTTATCCGTCTTGGAGTCAACAAGATCATAATTACAGAGATACTCATTATAATGAATATGATAATGGTAACCAAGGGAACTATGACTCAAACCCAAATAGGGGTTACAATAGAGGTAACAATAACTACAGAGGTGATAATAACCGAGGTAGATCTCAAAACAAAAGACATAAACCACATTTTCAGGCAAACTCTGTACAACAAGAGTCCCATGAAGCCTATAAACAGAGTAAAGATAATAATGATGCTAGTAATATGGCATGTGCCGCTTTTGATTTTGGGAGAGCATCTCAGTGCCCCCAATGCAAAACGTTATTTGAGCCAACCACAGTGTCTACTTTAAGCTGTGGCCATCCTCTTCCTGCTCTTCCAGCATCAGTCGCGCATGATGGAAGAGGTTCTCTTGTCTTACATAAGGGTTTAGTGAATAACAATCCAGTCTCTGTGCTATTTGATTCTGGATGCACCACAATTGGTGTTAGGCAGTCACTCGTAGATCCTTCCCGTGCCACTGGACAAGTAGTCAAATGTGTAACATTTGGCGGCACATTAGAGAAATACTCTACTGCTATCATTAGGATTGCTACTCCTTTCTTTACAGGAGATGTACACGCATGTCTTCTTCCGAATCCGATCGCTGACCTCATCATCGGTCGCATTCATGGAGTCAAGGAATGCACTCCGCAACAAATTTCCACGTGGGAAAGGCAAAACATGCAGATTGCTAACGCTGTAGTCACTAGAGCTCAGGCTCTTAATATGCCTCAAACTTCATCTATTGAAGATAATGAAGTGCATAACCAAGATAATCCCTTGGTAATTTCTCGTGACTCGTTTATAAAACAGCAAGAAGATGATCCCACTCTGAAGAAATTCTTCATTCTTGCAACTAAAGGTGATCCGAATAAAGACACAAGTCGTAAATCGTGGATTACAAAGAAGAATGGCGTACTTGTACGTATGGTTCAAGACTCCATTACGTCAAGTCATTCTCAAATCCTGGTTCCCAAGAATTTGAGAGTTAAAATTTTGCAGCACGCTCACGACTCTCAGTGTGCTGGACACATGGGTTTTTCCCGTACTAAGTCAAGAGTCCTTGCGGCTTTCTTTTGGCCATTGGTAAACAAGGACATACGTATTTATTGTCGATCTTGTAAAGTATGTCAGGAAGTTAAATCCAAAGGTCCACGGCATGCTGCACCCATTCAGGCGGCGGACATTCCTATTCGGCCGTTTCAAAAAATGGCCATAGACATTATTGGTCCATTTAAGATCAAGTCTGCCAGAGGACATCAGTTTATCTTGACGTGTGTTGATATGTGCACACGTTGGCCAGAGGCTATTCCTCTGAAGAGCATTACTACTGCTGATATTGCAGATGCTCTTTGGCTTATATTTTCTCGTCTGGGGTTCCCCGGAGAGATATTGTCAGACCATGGCACCCAACTAATATCAGATACCATGTCTCAAGTAATGTCTACTCTGCAGATAGATAGATCTTTAAGTAGTATCTACCATCCAATGTCTAATGGTATGGTCGAACGCCTTAATAGAACACTTAAAAACTTACTGGGGAAGATAACTGAGGATCATCCTCAAGACTGGGACAGAGTTTTACCTGCGGCCCTCTTCGCTTACAGAGAGGTACCCAATGAACATACGGGATTTTCTCCCTTTGAACTCGTCTTTGGCGCGCGTCCGCGTGGCCCTATGTCGTTGCTTCACGATCTCATAACATCTGACAATATTGACGATGACACAAAGTCATCCTACGAATATGTCATCGCGTTGAGACAAAAAATTATCGAAGCATGCAAATTAGCAACTTCTTCTTCTGAATTTGCGAAACAGAAGGCAAGGCAATTTGCCAATAAGAAGAGATGCTTACGACAACTTTGTCCTGGTGACAAAGCATTTGTATTACTACCTTGTAGGGAAAAACAGATTACTTATTTCTTGGAAAGGTCCGTACGATATAATATCGAAAATTTCCGATGTCGACTATATTGTCGATATTGATGGGAAGCATAAAACCTTCCACATCAATATGCTTACTGAATTCCATGAACGTCCGGATTATTTGCAACCCATTTTCCAAGCAACGGACAATTCTCCAGTACAACATGGTCATTACTCATCACTGTCCGTGATACAGGATGAGGAAACAAGTTTTTCAGATGTAAATCTTCCTCTTCCAATGATCCCACTTCATTCCAGTGAATCATGGAAGAACGTTACTGTCTCTCCTGATTTGTCTCTAGGAGAACAGCGACAAGTTTCAACTATGTTGCAAACATTTCAGGATGTACTCACTGACATCCCTGGACAAACGAATGTCATTCAACATGACATTGTTCTAACTGACCATACTCCTATTAGGGTTAGACCTTATCCTATACCTATACATTTTCAAGCACAGGTCGAGAAAGAGTTGGATGAGATGATAGATTTGAAAATAATCGAACCATCCACCTCTGCATATTCTTCGCCGATGGTTATTGTGCGTAAAAAAGACAATAACATACGTCTTTGCGTTGACTATCGAAAATTGAATCAAGTAACGAAGTTCGATGCCGAACCTATGCCTTTACTGGAAGAGCTACTTACTCGACTCTCCAAATCTCATTTTTTCACTAAACTTGATTTGTCTAAAGGATATTGGCAAGTTCCTTTATCTGAACGCGCCAAACCTCTCACGGCTTTTTCAACACCTAGAGGTTTGTTCCAATGGAATTTTATGCCTTTCGGTCTTATGAACGCACCAGCTACGTTCGTACGCATGATGCGCCGAATCCTATCTTATCGGTCAGATGTCATTGCATATCTAGACGACATCTGTCTTTTCAGCGATACTTGGGAAGATCACTATTCAGGGTTAGATGAATTGCTGTCTACTTTGCGTGAGCACAACCTGACAGCGAAACCCTCTAAAGCCTATATTGGTTTTAGCGAAATTTCTTTCCTAGGCCACCGAGTTGGTCATGGTTTCCTAAAGACAGAGGACCATAATACTAGTAAGATACTTAACATCTCAATCCCTAAGACTAAAAAACAGGTGAGAAGTCTGTTAGGTCTTATTCAATTTTATGGCAGATTCATTCAGAATCTATCCTCTATCATGGCACCTCTCTCAACACTTCTAAAGAAAGGTTCGCCTAATGTGGTCCACTGGTCTCAGGAATGCCAATGCTCTCTGGATAAGATTAAAACACTGTTTTCAACACCACCTATTTTAGTGCTACCCACTAAAGATAAGACATTCGTTCTTCGTAGTGACGCTTCATCCACTGGGATTGGAGCGGCACTAATGCAAGAGTACTCTGGAACTCTGCATCCTGTAATGTATATTTCCAGAAAACTTAATGCGGCAGAAAGGAATTATTCGGTTTTAGACCGTGAGCTATTAGCTATGGTTTGGTCGATCCTCAAACTACAGAGATTCCTTCTAGGCGCACATTTCATAGTAGAAACCGACCAAAAAGCTCTTACTGCTATACAGAGTAAGAATTTGAAGAGCTCGAGGTCTACTCGATATGCAATTGCTCTTCAACCTTTTCATTTCTCTGTGCGAGCTATTCGTGGATCAGATAATGTGATGGCAGACATTCTGTCAAGATGCCCACATGATTCCACATAACTATTAGGGCTTAGACTTCTTGATATGTCTAGTTCTATAGTAGTTCCTTTTCTATATCATGATAGATACACATTTGTAATTTAATAATATAATGATTGTATCACTACATAGCGGTTCATTGATGTTTATTCACCGCTGTGCTTTGATGATTTTTTCTTCATAAATCATAAATTTAAGATATCTAATACGAAATGATGATATGAATTTTTTAGGCATTGTGTAATTGCCAGAATTGTATTATACTTTGATGACACCTTCCTGGAAAAATATACTTGTAGAGAAATAATTTCTCTCAGTTTATGAGACACATTCTCACCAGTCGCTCCATAAGTCGACTTAGCCTCATATTAGGCGTTATAGGTATTCCTGATATTTTCATCTGCGCATTATTCATGCGTTGTGAGCCTATTGTACGTTGCTCCTAGATGTATTTCAAAAAAAAAAAAAAAAATGTTCCATTTTTTTTTTTTTCCCGGGAGGTGTGGTAAGACTGTTACGTGCAGTCTTTGATATCTTACAATATTATACATAGGTAATTTTTTTAGTGCTTAAGGGAAAGTCATTATTGAGTTACTTCCCTTGAAAGTTGTGCCGTCTCTTCGATCAAACTCCGCGGATGAATCCATTTTTCTGCGATTTATTCGTTGTTTGGGTAATAATAGATTGTTCTTGCTTCAGAATATCTATGGCCTGAATTTATGTGTATTGTTTGTCTGAGTAGGACGAGTCTGTCTTATATCTGTATATCTTTACATATCTAAGTCGAACTATATGTTCTGTTGTCTCTAGGGAGGTCAAAGGCTATTCGGCGGATGTGTCGCTAGAGAGTGGTGTGATTTGGCTTCGTCCTGATAGGGACTGTGTTTCTATGTCGGCCTGTCGCCGGGGAAAAAGTGATCTCAGTATTTGTGGGGAAAGTGATAGTCGTCTAGACCTATCGTGTATGCTTTACCCCAGTGTTTATTCGTATTGCCAAGGAATGGCAGTTTCATATTTCTTATACCAAGGTAATCCAAGATACTTTTATGAACTCTCGTACGAAGCCACCATTTTCGATAAGAGAATATATTTGACTCGATGAAAACGACTTCGATTCCTAGCAGCACTATATTCTGTAGAATGCAGTCAATTGTTCATGATCAAATCTACAGAGCAATGCAATGTTTTATGAATGACTAACTTTAGGACAGATTCATTATCTGTATCCAAACGTGAGTGACAGCTCACGAGTGAAGCCATCTTGGAACCAAACCTGTAGTGACTTTCAAGAAGAGAAAAGGGGATGCCCGTATTATCGCTTGTTTAGTCCAGAGATCACTGCTACACATGAGAACCCTTTATCAGCGGTTCAATATTATTATATGAAAAAAATATGTGCTGAACATTATGTGGGAGAATCGTCGCTAAACGAGATTAGGTTTAGAAGCCATCTGAAATATTGTTTATAAGCTGACGTGCTCAGTCAGTGAAGTCAGATGATATATATGCATGGGCGATACTGAGGGCTTGGCTACTGACAGTCCATTATAATATTAATCTACATGAGTGCCCATGTAACATAACATTGCAAGACCAGTTATCCACTGTACTATGATGTATTATGCCAACCTGTGATTTGTCACTATCTGTGCTGTCGAGTGTGTACGTCCAATTAAACTTTAGTAAAGGTACACAGTCGTTGGTGTCGATGACTTCCAGCCATACATGAGTGTGAGAAAAGAACATTTTTTGTCAACACCACGAACCTTTATTATCATTCGCACATTATACACTCAATCCATGTCTACACACCACTGCGTAGGTCAAGTTGACATTCCATACACTACAGTGGAGCAAACAACACCATAGAGATCTTATCAACTGATGAATATGATGTCTGCTTCCATCCACTTATATTTATCCTTTTGGTGGATATCATTAACGGGAATAAAATATTCAACTTTATCAACCTTTATCACAGACGTGTTAGAGTGTTGAACCAGTACAGAACTGTAGACATATTGGCATTCTAATAAATATATTTATGTGCTCCGTGTCTCGAGGGTCTCTGATAAGACATAAAGAAAAAGGAAAAGAATTGACTTACTGCTTCCTCAGGTTTGCCATAAGGGGCGACAATTATAAGGTTGTGCATGGGGCTATCAACATCATCAGATACAAGAAATTGCTATAGAACATACGACTGTAAGACCATATGAATGTTTTAGCGCAAGTTTCCTGGACGTTGCCCAACTACAGTGCTGTCTCTATGCTCCGTAAGGAACGACAAATGGAATGATGCCCATGATGATGATGATGATTATGATGATGAAATTATTTTTTCAAGAGTTGTTCTAAGAATACAGGATTTTTTTAACAGACCTAAAAATTCAAGGGGGGGGGGGGGGGGGGGGCCAGATGAAGCTAATCATGTGTAAAGAGAGGTTAGTTATGCATAAACATGAATAGATCCGATCAAATCAACTGCCATCTTCGCATCAAAGGTCAGCAGAAATGCATCTCAAACGTCTTCACTCAGAAAGGCTCTTTTATGTCACTGTCTTGATGTTATCGTCACATGCTGTCTTTCTCTTGAACGTTTTCCTTCAAAGGTTCCTTCTAGAAATGTTTTTTCAGCAAGGTGCAAGCTAGTTTTATCATCAAAATATGTTATCAGGGCGTGTGATTCAATTACCTGGACCAAGTTACTATCAACATATGGAAAATACATCTCAGAGATAAAGTGTAAAATAGCCCAAATAAAAAGCAGCATTCCATAAAAAGAAAAGTTTTGTTTTAATGCAACAAGCCGTTTGTCAGTGGGAAGTAAGTAAGAGATTTCTTTAGTGTTAAATAACGCCCCCCAGTCAAATGGAAGATAGCCATGGACAATCAGTAAAGACGCAAGAAAATCCATGAAGATTACAGGAATGGGGTTTTACAGTAGAATGTTAAGGATTGCCATGGACAGCTAAAAAATGTAATGGAGATGTCATGAAGGAAATCACTTTGCAAAAGACAATTATTACTTATATTATAAGGAAACAATGCACTATATTTAGACATGTAATGAAAAGAGGAATGCTAATATATCTTGTAACAACAAGAAAGACTAGAGGAAAACAGAGAAAGAGGACGGCAAAAACTGAAGATCCTGCCCGTTATGGCATAGAAAGAAAGTGAAGCTGAATTTATGAACAGCAATGTGGACATTTACGTTATGAGGAGACATGATCATCTACGCCATTAGGCATGGTATTTAAAAAGAAGAAGAAAGAAGGAGAAATTTTTTGAAAAAATAAGAAGGACGTGCCAGGCTGTAATTTTACTTTATGTTCAAAATATTCTCCCTTTTCATTTAGTAACAATTTTAATTTCATTATTTTTAACAATGCGTGATGTATGTATATTGGTGTGTTTGTGTGTGTGTGAGAGAGAGAAAGAGAGAGATAGAGATAGAGAGAGAGAGGCCTATTGTCTCAGAATCCACGACAGAAGAAAACTCGAAAGTACGAGTAGCACCAAACTGCTGTCAGCATTTTCTATATCGCGTTCCGCGCCTTTTTTAACCAAAGCTGTGTAAATTACAGAAGTAAAGTACTCTTTGCCCTCCCTACGACCTGTAGATTGCCCTGGACTGTCGCGTGAACGTAGATTCTGGCGCTAAACGTATGTTTGAATGAAACTGGCTCGTAGTAAATGAATCATTTAAACTATCTGAAGAAACTATGCATTAGCTAGTGACACGTCTTATTTTCTCAGTAACCATCACGTATTCTGTGGGCTATCTGCTGTATACGAGTGGGTATTATAATTAATGTTTTTATAGAGTAAATTCGCGCCATTCTCATCATTTTAAAGCATTTAATCAAATGTATTACAATTTATTCCTTGGGAGCCAGGCAGCCAAATCTTGCGGCCCGTATGTAGCCAGGAGGCCGTAGTTTTGTCTTTTTATTAAATTTCTCACCAAATTCCTGTTCGCCGCCACTGAAACCCCACTTCCGTTGCTAAATGTGGAACGATCGAAGGTTTCATTGTTTTATCGCTGAGATATCACTGGAGCTGGTTTGCATAACAAAGGATCTGATAAGGGTTGCCAGGCGATTGTCAACACGATCTACAGCAATCGGTAGCGGAAGTAGGCCTTCATTAGTCAGGCTAATTAGGCTGAAGGACACAGTTTTGGCTGGGGCTGCGTTGATTTTCGCTACCTCAGTGTGATATGTTTACTAGACTTCTTTACCTCAGTGTAATGAGGTTATTATCTGTCAGGAATTACTTATCATGGAGAACACTCCACGGGTTACACCGCTGATGTGTGGGTTTATAATAACAACTATAGGCTCGCCCTCCTAAGGGTATGACCACACAACAATGGCTGACAAAAATAATAAACATCTTCAACAGGTACTTCCCTTTAATAAATATACACACAATAAGGCCTCACACGGCCATCAAACGCATCAAATACAATAATGAGAAAACCACTGTAAACCTGCCTTAGCAGCTTAAACTATCACCTCCATACACGAAGGTACAAACTATACCCCCAAATAGCTGCTATAAATATCGCTCACCCGAGCGAAAAAACTATGACGATGACACACTCAAAATCATCGACATTTGGCCTATACTGCAGGATAGAGAAACAACAGAAGTGATTGCGTCATTAATAGGCTGAACTGCCCATGATGGACTTCCGGTGTCGTGTATTGTGGTTCGCACTGATGACCTGCCATTGAAACATCATTTTATGATGATGCGTAGATGGCAGGGAGGATAGTGTGATTCACTTACATGGCTAGGCGGGGTTGTCGCACGGAAGGTCCAGTGTTCAAATCCTGGGTAAGCCACTCATGTCTGTTGTTTTTCTGTTGTCTGGTGTTCTACTTCTTTATTTCCTGCGAGTGCCTGATAACATACCTTTATATTTGTTTCATATTAATTTACATCTTATCAAACTACGGTCTGTAGACAATACGATCTAGACCGTTCACTGCTCTAGACTTAACAACGTAATTATCACCAAGGTCCGAAAACATGGCAGGCACTCAGTTTACAGTCTACAATATAGTGTGGCCGTGTACATAGTTGTTCCTTTGGAAACAGACTATATTCTTACAAGACAGAGGAAGCACAGACCACCCCATAATTTTATACTTTATGAGAAACAGAAAATAATAAATAGTGTCACATATTTAGGGTAGAGTCGCTTCTACACGCCATTTCTAATAATTGGGTGATTTCCCCTGACCAATCGGATAGCTCAGATTTACCCCGGGGAAAGTGGAACAACGACGCCATTTGGGCAGTAGAATGAAAGAGCGCAACTCAAGAGGTCGTATCTGGTCCAGCTCTACATATTTCTTAGTTTGAGAGAATCAAACTTCAACATTTCTTATAAAATGTGTATTTCAGGACATTGAGTGGTTATAATTTTCTTACTGGCGTAAGTAGTGACAATCGTTAAATATGTATTTTGAATAGAGCTCCCAACCCTAGTCGCAGCAGAACTAGGTTCGAGGATTTGAGTCAATTTGCAAAAACATAGTCTTACACCTCAAACCATGTAGAGTAGAAAATATTCTTGTGTTGGAAAGCATTTAACTCAAGGAATGCTTATGATTATAAAGAAATCAAGGACAAATCTGAGGAGATGGGTAAATGTCGTCGAACCTAAAATAAGACTGTAACTTAAAGGAAGGAACACGGTGGAAAACGTATGGTACAACAACAACTATTCAAACATGGAGAAGTGTTCGACAACCATACAGAACAGAAAGAAGAGAATAGCATTGAGAGACCTCGCTTCAGAATTAAAACGTTGTAGAAGCTACGCAGTCGATTTCCCTTGCATAAGAATAGTAGACGGATTGGTTGCAAAAGTTTTTAAGATTGAAATAAAAGAGATTGTTGAAATCAAGCTACAACCATTGAAAGTCAAAGAAGGGAGACCACAATTGAACTTGAAACAACGAACTGCGCCTGCAATCACTAGAAAAGAGCCTCAGACAGAGAATGTCGCAGTACAAACGGATGACAGGTTTAAGAAAAGTCTAATTCCAGTCAGGATAAAATCAAGACAAGTTACAGAGGACTTACGTGATTTGTGCAGTGTTGAAATGGTCGATAATACAGAAAAGATGACATCTGCAGACGAAGATAAGTTAGAATGCACGGAGAGGTACGAAATGATAGCAAAGTACAGAAAAGAAGTGGAAGAAAGATTTAGAGAGAGAGATAGAAGATGGCAGCAAGCAAATCAGATAGAGAAACAACACCAAACAAAAGCTCACGTAAAACAAATAAAAATTGATAATCACCGGCCCATTCCGCCTCTGACGACAAATACAAGACCAGTCAGAAAAGCCACCCTAAATTATAATCCATCCAGCACAGATTCGTCTGACATATCAGAGACAGAGACGACAGACTCTGAATTTTACCAAGACGACCACATACCCAGACCACCCACAGATGAAATACATCGAGCAAGACAACAACGAGACTCGTCCGAAAGCGAAGAAGATATCCCACCACTTGAATTACGTAATAGACTACAAGACAGAGACCTGCGCATTAGAAATGAAGAAATCATGCCACAGACGTAACACGATGACAACACGAAAACACCTTATATCCACACTCAAACTTACTCCCGCAGTGATAAATCGTCAGCTGATACCTATCACACCCCCAGTTCAGGCAGTTCTAGTTTTAACACTAGTGAAAACCAAACACTGCTATACCACAAGAACAAGATTGCTCGTTCAAAACAATCAGATCCTGAAGAAACTATACCCAAGCAGATTGTTGAACCATATACCAGCGATCTTTATGGAGACGAAACAGAACACGACATGAGAGAAGACAGTGTCAACCCCAGCACAGCTTTGTCAGACCCCAACGAACATAATGACAGAAAAAATGGTAGAATTATACCAACAAGAAACAGACATTGATACAGCTAGTTCCATTGAAACCAGTGATGCGGATAGTACATTATTTGTACCAGTCAGCTCCAGCGTCAAACGCGCCTATAAAACAGAATCTGATGACTCAATCCCTAGCAACAAAATTCCGCGTATACAGCACAACTATATCAGACGAAAGATTCTGAAGAAACGCAATCATGTTCCAAAACCAAGCCGAGAAGTGTTAGCCTCATCTCAACTAGTCAAAAACAACAGTGTGCAAATTACTGTGCCCATTGTAACCAGTGCTAACGTTCAGCACAACCAGGTCAGAAGAAAAATCAAGGCGAAACATATACCTGCCTCAAAACCAACAGATGGTCCAGCCATACAAACCCTAACCACAGTAAAACCATCACCGCAATCAAATGATGTTAAGCCATCACCGCATTCGTCAATGTCCTCAGTGTCCCAACAATCAGCAAATGCAGTGTCGTCGCCTATCACACCCGTCACCACTGCTACTCAGTATGATGCTCGCCTAAGCAGTCGGGACATTGCAAGGTTAGAGATGGTGAAGGAACTAGCGAAGCTGTTCTGAAAAACACGCCCAGGTGTTTTATATGTTCGCAAATCCGAACACGGTCAACGCATATGTGAACAAACCTTTTTAACAATGTACTAACTCTCCCCATGTACTCTATTTTCAGTTTTTGACAGTTCAAATGACTTGCTTACAGACTAAGATGTCAAAGCCTCACTGAGAAAGTTATTTTTTCCAGCCTTAGAATACTGATGCCCAGAAAGAAATCAAGACCAGCACACGGAGGATTTTCTTTAGATAGCATAATTGTGAAATAAAAATGTTAAAACAATTGATAACACACGGTGTTACGAGTTTACAGACACCTTTATTTAGTTACATACATTTTCTTAATATTTAGAATGCTACACAACTTTACCTATAACACATGTGTCACACTATTCTGTTGTAACATTCATCTCCACTTTTGTAACTGATCATATTCCACGCTCCATTCACCAGCATTTTCATGCAGACACTTTACACAGTAGTTTTTTTTTCTTACCTCATACTAATATTTCTTTGATCTATATTATGCTAAACTCCTTGATATCTGCCACCTTGATCAATCATACTGTTCCTACTATAACATCTCTTAACAGCACATAATTCATACCAAAACTAGTATTGTAGGTTATGCTATTTTTCTCCACAGGATTATTTATTTTCAAATGTACATTATTATTTTAGACCCAGATGTATATTAGTACTGTCAAGAATTTTAAAAATTCTCCTAAAGAGATTCCATATCCCAACCTTGACTCTCTATAGTAAGATTTTCTTCACTCCACTGTTACAACATCTTTAACTTACTATTTTTCCTTTCCACTATATTGAGACGACATTCTAGACTTGTGATTTTTTAAAATCCCAATCATATTCATTCCTTGGAATTACAATCATGTTGTAATCAGGAGATCCTTGATGTACCCTTTCCTCGCCACTTATTGACAACAGACACTGCTACAACATTCCTTCTATTCTAACCTAAACTATCACTTGCAACCCTATTGGTTAGGATTTACTATTAGAATATCTAGTGTTTAGTGAATTGATTTTTATCATTCTTTAGTACTTGTGATACAAACAGAAAAGACATAAAAGAAAAAAACAATTAGAATGTTTTTTTTTATATATAAGATGCTATATGTTTATATGCCACCCACACACATTTTGATGATGATAAGACAATATTGTAAAACATTGACTGCCCTGAGGTTAGCAGATGAAGAAGAAAATAAATAAATCACCCTATGCCACTCATACCCCCATCAGCTTGATCCCTGATATTCCAACAATATTTTGTTGATATCACAAGTACCCCAATGACGTTTGTGCATGCTGATTTTCTGCAAATGAAGAATCCCTTGAGAGCATTAGTATATGCTAACCCCAGATTGAACAAATTGCACCTATTTGTTGATGATGCCTTTGCCCATGTTAAAGAAATAGCATTTGCACATGCTGACCTAGCAAATGAAATACCCCATTACCGCATGATAACCACTAATGACACATGAGATGAAGAAGCAACAGGTTATGTATGATGAAGATGACATTTTATATTAAGGTGAAACTTTATGTTGTCACAGCTGAGATTTTGTTGTAATGTTTATGCACAAAATCCCCCACATTAACATTGGAGGAGGAATAATCTTAGTCTTTCGTGGTTACGAGATAAGCCAAGGATATAATAGAATATTTGATGAATACCATGGAACAAATCAGAGCAGATGATTGTTGCACATATGAGGACCATATTTGAAGTCATTATTGAAGGATTATCAGTAGACAAGAGACACAAATGAATTATGATAATCCCATGGAACCACAGGTATTAAGGACACAAAATGGAGATTAAATAATGGAGAAAAAAATAATGACTGAATAATTGCTACGCCCAGAGGTAAAGGAAATAGAGATGCATCCGCATTTTGGAGAAGATATCTCTTTGATTTTTGCTTATTGCCTTTGTAATATGAACATTGTTGTATAACAAATGACTATTCCTTATCACGAATTACAGAATGTTGTAAGATAGTTGGAATAAATTGACAATTTAAAATACTCATAACATACCCAGGATTACAGGAGAGAAAATAAATAAATGATTGATGAAAGTGGACACACTGAGATTTGCTCACCCCGAGGATATTGGATTAAAAAAAAAAAAAAATAATGTTATCCCAAGGACAGACATGTCACAGATATATCATGGAGATACTATGAAAAAAAAAAAAGAATATCTAGATTAGAAATGCAGCAAACTTGGTCAAGGACACCATGAAATAGACCCCCGCCCCACACTTAAGATAACTGACGGATGAGATTTTTGAATTATAAGTACCATAAGTCACCCATCTGGCTGTAGTCAGCGGATGTTACAGGCACCACATAACTCTGACTACCCCTCTACCAGCTAAGGCAGAGTTGGTGTGGAAACTTTGCACATATGTTAAAATGAAGACATGTTTTTGTTCATGTTTTAGTAAAGTCTAGACATTTATGTTTAAACTAGTTTCTATAAATGATTAGTTGATATATTGATGATAAATATTCGCAAATATAGTACATGGACAATTAATAAGGATATATTTCCAGTACAGAATAAGAGGAATAGGAAGGATCCACATTTTAAATATTGGAGCACCATGAGCGAGGAATTGGACTTATAAAGAAAATGGAAATGGTACACTGTATGCAAGGATAACCAGAAATAATATGGATAAATAGTAGTCAGAGTGCCAGGAACTTTGTCTTACGAGAATATTGTAGATTCCTCACGACCAATTGATTATTTTCTTCCTTTCTATGTCACATTTTTTTTGAGTGATGACCCCAAAATTTTTTTCCTCTCATCTTGTCAAAAGTTCTTACATCTCAGTTGATAGTTTTATAAGTTATGGTTAGATGTGTTTTGCATAAAGGTATCGCTAGATAAGGTACTCAGAGAGTTACTAAGGAATGAATTCTCAAGATAACAGGAGGACTAGAATAGATACAATGATATTGGAACACCATAAATGATACATTGGTGTTATGAAAAAAAAAAAGGAGACAAATATAAATTGTATACAAGGATGCCTCGAGAGTGACAACATGGATACATATTGTCAAGAGTATAAGCAGTTGTCTTAAAAAGAGAAAAATAAAGTAATACGGAACCCAATGTAGAAAAATTCAATGATGATTTGGAAACTATATTTTTCTTTTTCCCTTATATGTTTCATAATATGATAGTAACACATTCGTCTGTTGGTTTGCTGAATAATTGTGATGTTTGAAAATTGATGTATGGGAAGTCAAAAAGAAGATCTTTGAAGAATAAATATATATATATAAAAATAATATTTCTAGGGAAAGAGTTCACCAAAAAAACAAAAAAAAAAAAAAAAATTACTGTAATTGACAGAAAAGAAGGAATGATTAGAAATAACTGACTAATGGACAGGATCACACCACCAGACGTACGGATATTGGAAACAAACATCACATATTTTGAAAAAAAAAAAAAAAAAAAAAAAAAAAAAAAATGTAATATGAAACATTTTCTACAGTGACGGCCTAAGAACGAATTTATACACTTCCCATTTAGAAATTGTCTATAAAAAGAAACCATTAAAAAGGATAAATAAGGATAAGCCCTCATATGAGGTGTTTTTCAATGCTTTTATTGTGAAAAATGATTACTTATAAAAATGATGCTGGTCGTATTATCGTCTGATACATATGCATATTATGTTTAGAGATGTTTTCTACATGTAATAATGAGCAAGTGGCTCATTCACTGAAAAAAAAAAGAGAACATGATGAGTACCAATGAGAACATTGGCTATTTTATGAAAGTGGATTGCCATTACCATAGGAATTGGAAATCCTGGACATTACTAAGGATATTGCAGAGTACTTGGGAAATAGAATAAATAAGTACGCCAGAAAAAAAAAAGATTTTTTTTTAGTACTTGCAGGCTTTTAATATGGAGCAAATAACAGTACAGAAAAGAGATAACACCCCTACCACATCCAGGAGAATGTAATCAACTATATTTTTGAATGAAATGTAATAGATTATGATAATCCAGCCAAGTTCTGCAAATAAGATAGTTTATTGTTCATTCCCCAGTGTTGCCACTCGTCACATTTTTTTTTAGTGATGACCTTATGAGTGTTTTGCAGATTTTGTTGGGCAGTGTTGCCAATTTGTAAATCTGGTGAAAAATATTATGATGTGATGAATAAGTTACACTTTTTGAAGTTGATGTCCACTACTAGTTTTTTTTTTACATAGCAGACGACCTCATATAGACATAGGACCCCAGTATAGGAATTAGATTAAATTTTTTGGAAATATTTTTGGACTTAGAAAAATTTTTGAACTTTAAATTTTTCTGAAAAATTTTTTTGAACTTAGAAATTTTTGGGGATGGATTTTTGTTATTGATAGTACTAAAATGTCTCCCTACGGGATACATTTGCGGAGCCCCGGGATCTATATGTGGCCGTGTACATAGTTGTTCCTTTGGAAACAGACTATATTCTTACAAGACAGAGGAAGAACAGACCACCCCATAATTTTATATTTTATGAGAAACAGAAAATAATAAATAGTGTCACATATTTAGGGTAGAGTCGCTTCTACACGCCATTTCTAATAATTGGGTGATTTCCCCTGACCAATCGGATAGCTCAGATTTACCCCGGGGAAAGTGGAACAACGACGCCATTTGGGCAGTAGAATGAAAGAGCGCAACTCAAGAGGTCGTATCTGGTCCAGCTCTACATATTTCTTAGTTTGAGAGAATCAAACTTCAACATTTCTTATAAAATGTGTATTTCAGGACATTGACTGGTTATAATATTTTACTGGCGTAAGTAGTGACAATCGTTAAATATGTATTTTGAATAGAGCTCCCAACCCTAGTCGCAGCAGAACTAGGTTCGAGGATTTGAGTCAATTTGCAAAAAAATAGTCTTACACCTCAAACCATGTAGAGTAGAAAATATTCTTGTGTTGGAAAGCATTTAACTCAAGGAATGCTTATGATTATAAAGAAATCAAGGACAAATCTGAGGAGATGGGTAAATGTCGTCGAACCTAAAATAAGACTGTAACTTAAAAGAAGGAACACGGTGGAATGAGAAGGTTCGCCATATTTGACAATTGAGTAGGCCTACGAGACAAGGATGCAAAAAGGGATGTTTGCATCGATGAAAGCATCTGATGAGATGATAGAATTTTATTATACTTATTATTGTAAAAATGTTCTGAATTCCAGACTTTGTTGAAATTTTAAGTTTCATGCTGAAAGATATTAAAAGTTTTGCATGAAATCGAACGCTGTTGAAAAGGTGAATTACTACAGTTTTGAGATCTAGATAAGAAATCTATCCATTTCAATTAAATTCGCTACATCAACACCTAAGAGAAGAAAATCGAACCTGGTAACACAAATTTAAGAGAGAAATCTAAATCTCTGGTGATTAGGCCTGTTAAACATCTGCTCTCTGTAAAGTAAACTGAAAATACTGCATATACCGGCACTGCCACATGAAGGTAATATGGTGCCGTTCCAGTCCTAAGGAACACCTGCCCCGGCTACAATAGACCACACAGCGATCTCGCTGGCATAAGGGAAAAACGTCCTTCCCGGACAATAGACTCACTTCTCACTGACTAATTGTAGCAAAATATGCGAGAATAAACGCTCAATTCAGTACGATTTAGGCATAAAACGATAATAAATACATTAGCCCGCATGTGTCTGACGGTTGGCCTCTTCGACGCCAGCAGGCTGCTTTTTGTACAGTGCTAAGCCTATAGAACGATTTCACGGAAAAAGTCTGACACGCTTTAGTTTCGTTTTCGAGAAACACTACTAATAGTTAATTTTTGCCCAATCTGCTGTATACACTTTGTAGTCTAGCCTTACAATTAACTATTGGCGGAAGCATACCGCAATATAGCTATCTGAAGTAACACTTTGTGTCAACTTTGTAGCAAAATCCGTAGAAATCCTTACATTTTTTGGTAATATTACATGATACAATGCTAACTAGTAACGCAAATTATTAACCCGCCCCGTCTACACCCCGCTTCGCCGACACTGTCTGCAACGCATATATTCACACTGCGGAAAAGCCAGCCAAGGCATCACCACGCAGACAATTTTATTTCCTCCTAGTGGTAGCATTTCTGACGTAACTAAAACAAGTTAGTTATTTGAAAAAAATACATGCTCGCAAGATGAAGGAGAGGAAAGATTGGCGGACTTGTGTAAAAAACAATTTTATTTGACGATGGACGATGACATAAATTGGAAATTTTAAACCATTATGAAGTTCCCCATAAGAATTATATGGTAGTATGATGTAAAGTTAGCTGAGTAAGAATGTACTTTAAAATATATGATAGTCCCAGTATTAGAGAAGTTATTGAAGAAATACTAATATCTAAGAACACACGACCAGACACACTGGCGTTCCTGCATCATGTTTTTTTGGTAAACGTTAGGGGACGCAAGCTGGAAAAAAGAGGCAGGGAGGTACATTCAAATTCGCTTGGGGTGAAACAGAGTATGAATGGGAAAGGGAACGGTAGGAGAAAAGAAATGTAATCCTAAACGTGATATCTTTTTGTATTGGGGCATGACTAGAGCAGACTAGCCAATCATCCACCAGTTATTCAAAAAATTATTTTGGGTTTTTCATTCAAACTGCATTTGAATTCAAGTAGTAGAAAACGTTACGATTGGCTAGTGATGGTAGATATTAGCAAAAGTCTTTGATTACACTGACAAACAACATTTTTCTTTCTTATATAAGAATAAGTGTTCTTAGGTCAGTTTCTTGCGCTGATTTCAAATCTGAAATCCGTTTATCTCTATCACGTCGGGTTCTTAAGATATTTGTGAATAAATATATTTTTTGGGAAACCGTTATTTGCTCCGTTTCATTTTTACTATATAACTTATTAAAAATTAATAAAATGCAAAATAATTCTACTTTTTATACTGCTAAAAAGATGCATGACATATGTTACGCTATTTTTCAAATAGTTACTGTATTTTGAAATAATTCTGAGCGAAATATGGCTTCTAGAAGTTGTAGAAATTCGGCTGATCTGTTCTGTTACGTGTGCGGATATTTTACCGATCGTGTTCACCAGAAAAACTTTACACCATTACTAAAGAAAGCATATGAACTTTATTTCGATTCGAAAGTTGATGATGCAAATAAATCTTGGAAGCCAAATGCAGTTTGTTCGACTTGTGCAAATACATTGGCAGGTTGGTTACAAAAATCGCCAAAGCATAAGTCGATGCCTTTTAGAGTGCCAGTAATATGGCGTGAACCGACAAATCACGCTACTGATTGTTACTTCTGCTTGACAAATATCCATGGTTTCACTTTTAAAACTAGAAAGTCTGTGGTTTATCCAAATATTGAATCGGTTTCGAAACCAGTGCCTCATGATCCAATCACGTGTCCGATCCCAGTTCCACCAGAACAATATCCGTTGGACGTGAATGAACCACCAGAAAGTGATAGTTTACCTGCTTTAGAAACTAATTCTGACTCGGATTATATACCGGTGAATGATGGTGTTCACTTAATTAACCATTCAGAACTTTCAGATCTAATACCAAAGGACAAGCGGAATTACTCGGTTCGCGACACAAAGAATGGAATCTTTTAGTGCCCAATACTCCGATATCTAAATTTCGTCATAGACACAGAGAACTTGTTCAATACTTTGAGATGGATGATGACATTTGCTATTGCAAAGATGTAAACGGTCTAATGGTGCACCTCGGTCATGAGCACATAGTCAACGAAATGGGCGACTTTTTCATCGACTCTTCCAAGACTAGTCTAAAAGCCGTGTTATTGCATAACGGACATTTATTTTCATAAATTCCAGTCGCCTACTCTGTTCATATGAAAGAAACTTATGACAATATGGCTATACTTTTGGCAAAAATAAAGTACAATGACTACCAATGGCGGATTTGTGGAGACCTAAAGGTCATTGCAATTCTCACGGGCATGCAGACTGGGTATACTAAATGTTGTTGCTTCCTATGTGAATGGGACAGCCGCAACAGACAGGAACATTATGCAAGAAAGGTGTGCCTATCAGGGATCGTATGCAGCTCGGGCATAAAAATGTAATACACGAGCCATTAGTTAACAAAGACAGCATCATTTTAACCACCGTTACATATAAAGTTGGGGCTCATGAAGAATTTCGTAAAAGCGTTAGATAAAACGAGCAAAGCTTTCACTTATCTTCGAGAAAAGTTTCCGCAAGTTAGCGATGCAAAGATAAAGGAAGGTATCTTTGTAGGACCTCAGATTAAGAAAGTTATTGCAGACAAACAATTCGAGAACTTGTTACATGGTAGTGAACTTCGCGCATGGATGGCATTCAAATCGATCGTCGATAACTTTCTGGGAAATCACAAATCTGTCGACTATGTGCACATTGTTAAGCAGTGCATAGATGCATACAGAATTATGGGCTGTAACATGTCCCTCAAAATCCATTTGCTCGATTCGCATCTTGACTTTTTCCCTGACAACCTTGGCGAAGTCAGCGATGAACATGGAGAACGATTCCATCAAGATATCGCCGTAATGGAGTCACGTTATCAAGGACGGTGGAGTGTGACAATGCTTGCCGATTATTGTTGGATGCTTCATCGCGATGTACCACATGCCATTCACCGACGAAAGTCGACTGCAAAGAAATTCAAGCCTACATAACTGTTATACTTCTTGTATGAATGATATTGTAATACTGTATGGGTTGTTAAAAAAACTTCAATTGTGTATTTCTAGAGATCCCGACCTGATAGAGAAAAACGGTTTGCAGATTTAAAAACAGCGCATTAAAATTGACCAGAAAAAACATAGAAATGTTAGAGAAAGAAAAAAAAAGTTTTTTTTTGTTAGTCAGTGTTAATTCATTGCCAGATGAACTAAAAATTTGTATACAGAATACGGCTGAACAAACAGCTGTGATAATTTTTAAACTTAAATATAAAGAATAAAAATTCACAGTCTGTGCATGTTCGGAGGAAGCTAGGCCATTTTCTTCTCAAAAATCAGCTGTCATTTTGTTTATATATTTCTTGATGTGAGGGTCTATGTTCCTGTTGCCGGCTGGTGACAGGAAACCTGCTGGAGTGCTTATAAACGCCAAACCAGTCTCCAACCAGACTTATATGCTGTCGAATATCCAGTAGGAGCTTTGGCGAGTGTTGAACTTGATATTTCTGCAACTACCCATTGAATTATCTTACAACAAGGACTCCCAGGTGAAGAGTAAAACATCTGGGGCATCTCTGACATTTTCTTGTGTTTCAAAATATTACACAGGATTTTATGGGGGTAGGAATGAACTACAGCCCTCATATACAGTGACTTCTCCCGGTAGATAACTAAAGTGAACTCTGTAATATTTTTGCATCCAGGAAGGACATTTATAACAAGCTATGATTAGATAAATAAAGTGAAACTAATTTAATATTTCATACAGGAAAGGAACATTTAAACTACATAATAACTTTTAGTTATTGGGCAGATTGTCCCAACATTTAATTGTTCTTTTCTGTAAACTATCTTGTCCTTATTTTCAAAGACCTGTCCACAAGCTATGAATGGACAGGCAAAATAAATTTGTAAATTTTGTTCAAAGAAAAACTTAACTGCTAGTTATTAACTTCTTTAATAGAAACTTAAAGTGTTTGATTGTTGTGTACCATCATTCATTTCTCCCCTAGACACTAGGTACACCATACACCATACACTAGAGCCAGAAGATTGACCGTGTGAGACCTAGTGATGAGGTAGCGTGTAGGTTTCTCTGCACATAATTCATCATCATCATTTATAGAGTTCAGAGGACCTACATTTGCTTGACCTCACACGGTGATAGCAGACACCTTTTCATTCTTTTTAGGATACCATCATAACCTCCCCAGCAAAATCAACTTTGCTACAACGAGAGCCCTTTTTCCCCGGACTTCCGGTAGGGGACATGACCGCGACCCTTTAATGTGGCTAGACCTCGGCTCTATCGAATAAGTACTGGCTCCCCGCAAATGGAATTCGTAAAAGATGACTAATATGCACTGCAGAAATAGGGCTAAGTGATTACATTTATCCTTCTAATAACCTCAGTGTATAGCTTTTTTTTATCTCACTCACTGCGAAGAGCAACATACATCTGCACATTCCTCAGCTGTAATGTGTCCATAAATTCATTGTGGTATGTGTGCGTAATGACCTGTTACTATCCTTCTTTACCTCAGTGTATCTGTTTCATATCTTTCTTTGGGTTACCTCAGTGTTCCTGTTTCTCATGCCGTTAAAGGAAGGATTACCTCAGGCGTAATTGCTGTTACTATCTTTCAGAACTCCTCAGTGTAACGATGTTGAAACTTCATCATTAACCTTTCAACTCTCAATGGTTTATCAAAACGTCTTCTATCAAATTTACATGCCAAACCTGGTAATGAAGTTGTGCTGTCCTTCGTGGTCTTCTTTATGTCTGTCGTGTCTAATTCCAGGCTTCTTGTAATTTTGGTCACCCTCTGGTTCTCTTGTAATACTATCAGCTGGTTTTCTCAAGTCAGCTTTGTAGCAGCAATCAGTTACATATCAAACTATTTATTCCTCAGTGTTACCGAAGTGGGTGGTTGGCTATCAGTTGGTTGGAGCGCTAGGACTCGTGCGGCAATGAACTGGGTTACGGAAAACATGGCGTTCTCCTCAGTGTAAATGAGTACCTGACTGCTATTGAGTTAGGGAATGGCAAGGGCAGCAAAGAAGGGAACTGGTCAACCCCACCTATCGAAGCTAGACCCAGTAAAGTGAAGTCTCTAACACTTCACTCCCCTGCGGCACTTTACCGTTATCTGTACCTTGCGTATATACGGTGTGATTCCCGAAATACAAATTTTTGGTTTAGGTGTGTTGACGTTTGCCACCGTAGCACGGGCTTGGGCATAAAGATGACGTTTAATCTTGCTTTTACATTCCAGGGTGTACAGGGATTTTCACGCGTCATATCTTTCACAAAAACGAAAGTGATATGTTTAAATGTCTTTCTTTACCTCAGTGTAATTATGTTTAATGTCCTTCTCAATTAAACTCAGTGTAACTTGTTATATGGTTAATGTCTTTCTGTCTGCCACAGTGTCAAAACTTTAATGTTTGTCTTTACCTTGTAATATGTGTATGTCCTTCTGTTCTTTCTTTACCTCAGTGTAATATACTTACTATCTTTCTTTCAGCTCATTGTTTTTTAATTATTATCTTTCTTTACATTCTGTGCTAATATGGTTTACTGTCTTTCTTTTACCTCAGTGTAAAATATGTTTAATGTGGGGGTCCTTTTTTTCTTTTTACCTCAGTGTAATATGTTTAAGGTCTTTCTTTACCTCAGTGTTAGATGTTTAATGGTTTTCTTTACCTCAGTTTGTAATATGGTTTACTATATTTCTTTACCTCGTGTGTAATTTGTTTTAGTGTCTTTTTTTTTACTCTGGTGTTGGATATGTTTAATATATTTCTTTTACCTCAGGGTAATTATGTTTACTATCTGTATTTAAACCTCAGTGTAATATATTTTAATGTCTTTTATTTAATTCAGTGTGATATGTGGGTATAAAGTCTTTCTTTACCTTCAGTGTAATATGTTTAATGTCTTTTCTTTACCCTCAGTGTAATATGTTTAATGTCTGTCTATAACTCAAGTGTGATAAGTTTAATGTCTTCTCTTTACTATATGTGTTAATTAAGTTTAATGTTTGTCTTTACCTCAGTGTGATATTGTTTAATGTCTTTCTTTACCTCAGTGTAATATGTTTTAATGTTTTTCTGTACTTAGTGTCAATTTGTTTAATGTTTGTCTTTACCTTCGGTGTGATATGTTTAATCGTCTTTCTATGACCTCATGTGTAATATGTTTACCATCTGTCTTTACATACAGTGTAATTTGTTTACCATCTTTCTTTACCTCAGTCAGGTGTAATTTGGTTTACATCTTTTCTTTACCTCGGTGTAATATGTTTCACCATCTTTCTGTGACCTGAGTGTAATATAATGTTTACCATCTTTAGTGACCTGAGTGTAATTATTGTTTACCATCTTTTCGTGAACCTGAGTTGTAATTTATGTTTACCATCTTTCGTGACGTGAGTGTAATATTTTTACCATTCTTTCGTGACCTGCGTGTAATATGTTAACCGTCATTTTATCGAGAAGTCTTACACCACATTAATTTCATGTGATCTTGCAGTTATGGTTTCGTATAGCAACTAGTTTTTACATGATAAAGTTGATCGCCCCATACACAATCGCATATTAGTATTCTCTCTGTCGAAGCATTAAACCTTTTTCTTGCCCTATGAGATGACCCCTGGTGTATTTCCATTGCTATCCACTTTTTTTGTTTAGGTCAGTTTGACAGATTGGTTTAGGGCGCTTGTCTGTTTAGTGGCCCAAAAGGTTGCTGGGTTCGATTTCTCGGTATCGATAGCGCGTATAGGTCTACCAGCTGTAAATGGGGTACCTGACTTTGCACTTGAGTTAGGGAAGGAAAAGACAGCGAGGAGGGAATTGGTTATCCCGCCTGTCGATGCTGGATAGTACAGTGAAGTCTTAAACTTCATTCAATAGGCAGTAAGTGATATAGGACTATTACTATATCACTTTTTTATTGGGTTGCGTGATTGTAAAGGGATAAAAT
>JAMPIV010016055.1:0-39103 GCA_024509875.1 Oreohelix idahoensis | reverse complement strand
ATTATATTTCCATTATTAATCATATTATATATTTATTAATAACTATAATATTTCTATCTATTTTATTTTCCATATTACGTCATTTTTTATAATTATTTTGTTATGTCATTTTTAAACTTTTCAATATAAAATAACAAATCATAGTGTCCCCAATACATATTTTATTTTTTAATTTATATATTTGAATCACTGATTTAATATAAAAATAATAATGTGAACTATAATGAATTCATATAAATTTTTTCCCAGAATCGATGCATCTGACCTAGATGGCCGTTGATCCAACTCAACCCTTGATCAAATTCTAAAGTTTCCGTTCGTTAACCCACCTCAAACAAGGGGTTAGGGACAGTTATTGTTGCAACTTAATCCACTTAATGTAAGACATCATTATTAACATTACTCTTTCAAACCCTATTATACGAATTTGAAATATCCTAAATATTTATACAGTTCGACATTATGTACACGATCCAATTTTAGAGCGGCAAAGATTAGAACTTGACCACCTGCGACAGAAATTACCATGTGTAAACAGTAATAGATGATTTTTTCACTCGCATCGCTCTGGAGATAACAATGTCATGCACCAATTTAATGCATAAGTATTTCATGTTCGGCCAAAAAGAGCGAACTATTATCGAACTCAATCTTCTTCTGCACACCCTCCACCAAACAGTTATGGTCTCAGAAATGGATACTGAGTCAGAGTGATTACACTTGCATACTATGTACAATTCGTGGCTTCCTGGATGATGGCAGGACTAACATGAGGCATCTGCTGGCTTGTCTGTCTGACCTGATCATTTCTGGGGGGTTCATTGGAGTCACGAAAAAAAATAAGGCAAATTCAAGCAAGATACGTTTAGCAGCACCAGGTGAATGCAGTGAAGGTAAAAAGCTATGTGAACCCAAACTGCAACAGAAAGCAACTGGTTCGATAGCAACAGGAAAAATTCACAAACACAAGCAGTGGTGATATGTGTAAAATGTTGTGGCCTAATACCACCACCGATAACAAAAATAACCACTGTTTCCAGCTAAAGGACTCTACACTGTCATTACTGCAGAAAGAGGGGCACTGGGTTAAAATTATGTTTCTAAGGCAGGAAACAAAGACAGTGCTCAACACAACCTTCACTGCGTTTAGGAGTCATCCTAATTCTTTTACACATTTATTGATGACTGAGGATCCTTTAGACTCCAGTGAAGATAAGGGGGTGATCTTTGTTCGACATTTGTAACTGTGATGATACTAACTTTCAGTAATTTTCGAAACCAAAGGAGAACGCCAGGCTTTCTGCAAGGTACAACTTCCGAAATACCATGGAATATTTTAAGTTTTAAAAAGGAAAAAAGATATATTCGGTTCAATGATAAATTTATAGATTTCAGGTGCCATCTGATTGGTTCAATTTACTCTACCTTTATTAAGAATATTCAGACAGATCATGCCTGACAAGGTGGATGAGCAAGGATTTCCCACAAGGGATGTAAAAAGTAGGTTGGCAGGACAAAGCTAAGAGCTTACAATGGAACAAGTATAGACTGTTTCGGAGCAGTAACACTTGAATGTTTATACAGAGACTCTGAATGGACATCGTCAACATTTTACTTGGTAGATGTTGAAGGACCTGCAATTTTGGGTTTACCAATGTGCGAAAAGCTGAGTGTGGTCACTATTAACAACATTAAAGCTGACAAAAAAGAACATCTTACTCTACACGTCACTGGAGTAGATGACCTTAAACAGCGATTCCCAGAACAGTTCGACAGAATAGGCAAACTTCCAGGAAAGGCAAGATTCTTTTAAAAAGACAACGCTGAGCCAAAGATAGACCCACCTAGAAAGTATCCTATACATGTTAAACAGAAACTTGCAACAGAACTAGAAAAGATGGTGCAGAATGATGTTATTAGAAAGGGTTGAAGAGCATTCTGATTGGTGTAGTAGTATCACAACCGTTCTGAAGCAGGATGGTTCTCTTCGGGTTTGCACTTGACCCGCAAAAACACTTAAACAAAACAGTCTAAAGCGCTGTCCACACAGAATGCATACAGTGGAAAGATAACACTCACAGATTCCACAATGCCAAATATTTTTCTAAACTAGATGCTGTACACGGATACTGGAGTGTTGAGATAGCAGAGGAAAGTCAACTCCTTACAACTTTTCGAACACCATTCGGCAGATATTGTGTCAAGCGACTCCCATTTGATTTGAATGTATCACAAGACATCTTCCAACAGAAGATTGACAACATTGTTGAGCAATGTTCTGGTACAGTGGCTATTGCGGTGTCGGACATTGTAGTCTGCGGCAAGGTCAGAACAAGAACACGACCGTAACTTGATTAACTTGATGCATGTAGCACAGGCCAATGGGCTAAAACATTCAACAGCAAAAAGTGTTCAATTAAGGCAACGGAGATACAATTTTTTGGATTGCTGTACACCCAGAATGGTGTAAAAACCAGACCCTAAAAAAGGTTGAAGATATTCATGACATGCCAACACCAGCTACAAAGAAGGAACTGCAACAATTCTTAGGTGCTGTCAATTTCCTAGCACAATTCATACCAAATTTGTCAGCTGCTGCAGAACCTTTGCGATCTATACTACAGAATGAAACTCCGTATGAATGGTCAGAAGACTACCAACACATATTCAACCACTTGAAGACCCTCATATCATCTGATGCATGCTTGAAATACTATGACATGCAAGCACCCACTTTTCTCATGGTTGATTCCAGTCTGAAAAGCCTAGGAGCAGCACTTTTGCAACCAGACAAAAATCCTGAAGGACACTATGCCAAAGAACTTCGTCCTGTAGCTTACGCAAGCAAATCATTAAGTTCTGGCGAAAAGAAACTTGCAAACATTGAAAGAGAAATGCTAGCTGTACGTTTTGGAATCAAACGCTTCCACACATTTCTTTTCAACCGCCCATTTACAATTCTCTCAGATCACAAGCCACTTGAGATGATTCATAAAAAACCAATAGCTTCAGCACCACCACGACTACAAGCTCTGTTATTGGAAACACAAGGTTATGATTTTAATATTTAGTATATCCCAGGAGAGGATATAGGTCTTGCAGATGCTCTCAGCAGACTACCAAACCCCAACAAGACAGCAGATCTTACCCCAAACATCAAAGTTGATTTTGTCAAGTTTAGCGATAATCGGCTTGAACACATCAGAGAAGACACAATGAGAGATCCTATCCTTAACTCTCTCAAAGAACTGATATACCATGGATGGCCAAGCTCTATCAGGGAAGTTCCAACACACATCCGTCCATACTACTCGATGAGGGACGAGTTAAGCATCGAAGATGGTCTGATCCTTAAAGGAGATCGCATTGTTGTACCAGAAACACACGCGATATCATCCTTAAACAGCTCCATAATAGTCACCTTGGTATTGTGAAGACACAACTGAGAGCAAAGAAAGATGTTTACTGGCCACAGATAAACAAGGACATAGAAACACTATGTAAAAAACTGTTCAATTTGCCAAGAACATGCAAATAGGCAGTGCAGAGAACCTCTCATACCATCAGACATACCATTGAGCCCTTGGAGCATTATAGGAACTGATATTTTCTCAATCGACAATAATGACTATCTTATTATTGCTGATCTTACTACAGCAAATTTCCCATCATTGAGAAACTTCCACAACCCTCACCATCAGCTGTTATTGCAGACATTACAAAGAAGTATTGCAGCATGTTTGGCATCCCAGATGAAATTAGATCAGACAACGGTCCACATTTCTCAGGTCAAGCATACAGAAACTTCACTAAGGACTGGAAGATCAAACACACAACATCATCACCTAGATACCCTAAATCTAATGGTTTCATTGAGAGACAGATACAAACTATCAAGTCAATCATGAAGAAAACAAGAACAGAGGATGTACACCTAGCACTCTTGAGATGGAGAACAACACCGGTAGACAGTAAGATCGACAGTCCAGCAGAACTTATGTTTGATAGAAGAATTAAAGACCTCCTACCATCTAAGGTCCACTTCCGTCCACAACATAGAGACAGCACATATGATCAACTTCAGCATCGTCAGCAAGTTCAGAAATCCAACTATGACAAATGTGCTAAAGACTTACCACCATTATATCCTGGTCAGCATGTGACTACCTACAACCACAACAATGACACATGGTCAAAAGCAACAATCATTTCCAGAAACCCTGAACCCAGGAGCTATACTTTAAGACCAGACAGCAGCAGCAACCTCCTGAGGCGAAACAGAGTGGACATAAGAGAAATCCCACAGAATACAACAGAACAGAGAATTCCCATGCTTTCAACAGACAATGCAGTAACTCCAGACTTTGATGCCCCACAAAACCAACAAGCGCCAAGGCCGAAATCACAACCAACTCAAGCTAAACCAGGGACTTCCGCAGAACCACCAGCACTTTACACCACTCGTTCTGGCCGTACAGTGACACCTCCCAGCCGATACAGACAGTGACATATATACTCACACTGAGCATTACACATACTTATCCTTTCTCACATGAAACATTTCGTTGGAAATGTTTGCACACATTTTTTTTTTCAAAAAAGGGGGGATGTAATATGAATACATTAAAGTACGAACCACACATTGTAATATAATGCGAATCTTGACATGTACGATATCCTGTAAATAAACATGGCTACAAACTGAACATGCTTTTACTGAGTGCCTTCTGAAACATGTGTGTGCTTGTGTAGATGACGAGGTAATGCTTATATACATACATCATAACATTACAAGATCAAGAGCTAGCAGCAGAACTATTAGAACCACTATTTGCACAAGTCTGGAAAACAGGGACAACACCAACAGAGTGGAGAAAAGGAATAATTGTCAAATTGCCCAAGAAGGGAGATCTTGCAGACTGCAATAATTGGAGAGGAATAACTCTTCTCTCAGTTCCCAGCAAAATACTAGGCAGGATAATTATACAGAGAATCTCAAAAGCAGTAGACCACAAACTGAGGAAAGAACAAGCAGGATTTAGAAAGAACAGAAGATGTGTAGACCATATATTTACCCTCAGGAACATTATAGAGCAGTGCTCAGAATGGCAAAGACAGCTGTACATTAATTTCGTTGATTTTGAAAAGGCTTTTGACAGCATACATAGGGACAGTTTATGGAAAATACCGAGGGCTTATAGAATTCCAAGCTGCATAGTGTCAATTATAAAAAGCCTTTATGCCAACTTTACGTGTAGCATTGGGCCGAGCAACCTAACCTTTGAAGTGAAGACAGGAGTACGACAGGGATGCCCCTTATCAACCACTCTATAAAGTCCCTATGAAGAATTATAAACAGTTTTTGTAAACAAAATTCAAATCAACTTTATAGAAGCCGCGCTGGTGTAGTGGTTACCAAACTGCGCTGGCGACCGGGTGACCCAGGATCAAACCCGGGCAATGACATGTGAAGTTTTTCGTCTGGACTGGATTAACCCAGGGACAGGCGGCTCCTGAGCCGACCCAGCTCTAATGGGTACCTCCGAAATCGGCGAGTATCTGCCTGAATGGCGAGGGCCACTTGTCTCTGTACAAGAAAAAAAGGGATACTCACGTAAATATAAGTCTCAGGTTAGACATACTAAACTGAGACTTCGCCTCGAGTAATAGCGGGCGTACAAAAAAAAAATGTCATAGAAGTCATTATGATGAATTATCAGGACATCAGAACTTGACCCAAATTTGTTAAAGGCTTATGCTAGCAATGACGATGTTCTGTACCATCTGCTCAAGGTCTTCCCATATCTTCTTTATCCATTTTATTTATTTCTCCAGAAACCAGGACATACTAAGACTTTAACACACGAACAAAGGAAATTAAAAGGACATATCTACAAAGGCGAGGGTCTCTTCTGACCTCTGCCTTCCAGGGCTCACTCGAAGCTGGGGCGCCTGGGATGTATCCGGCTCACCTGACAGTAGTTACGCCACTGGACAGATCACTAACAGAAATTGGCAAGAACTGCAAAAGGCAAAATCAATTTCCGGCAGCATAATAAGCATTTTCACTAACAAAAAGAAACAATCACTGGCAATGAGGAAGAGAATATTATGATACAATCCCATTTTACTTTATGAGTGTGAGACATGGATAACAAACTTCACACATAAATGTTTAAAAAAAACAAAAAAAGAAAGCTGGAGGCAGCAAATATGTGGTTCCTAACAAGGATGCAATGAGCCCCTTGGGTAGCCAGAAAATAAAATCAGAAAGTTCTCGGAGAAATGTAATAAAGTTCTCAGAGAAATGTAATAAAGTTCTAAGAGAAATGTAATAAAGTTCTCAGAGAAACGTCATAAAGTTATCAGAGAAATGTAATAAAGTTCTCAGAGAAACGTAATAAAGTTCTCAGAGAAACGTAATAAAGTTCTCAGAGAAACGTAATAAAGTTCTCAGAGAAATGTAATAAAGTTCTCAATGAACAGGACACGACACGGGCAAAGTTCTTTTGCTTCTTGGTCATCTACTTTTGCCAGTTGCTTCTAGTCCATACTGATGGCTAAATCAGCTTCAACAGCATAGTGGTTGCACCCCAAATATCTCTTTCACTATGCTCCTTCAATGGCATCATTAGATAGAATTCTGTGAACTGATCCTGCATAATTTCTTCAACCTTTTTGTATTCTTTGTCAAACAGTGTCGGACAAGAAAATACCCACCTTCTACACTGTGTCCTATTATGTGGACATGAAGCATTCTGCTACTGTTTCTTTTTCTATGTCCAGGCCAATTAGTAAAATAAATTGATACTTTCTGAGACCTCAGTCCTCGAGACTATTTATAGAATGTTTAGAAACATGATATTTTTTATCACAAGTGGTGTTCATAAATTTAGGCCTTCGCAGTCCAACCTGGCAAATGTATAGCTGGCTGTATTAGAGGTGTATATGAATATGGGTCAGGTTTTAAAAAAATAACAATGGAGGGCTGGTGAAAAAAAAGGTAAGATATGTCAAAGTCGGTTGAATAGGAAAGATAGGAAAAGTTAATTAAAATGCTGAACTAGTAAGACTGGGGTTGTCCACAAATGTCATCACATAATTCTGGCCTTTTTTTCTTTTGCATCTGCAGCACAATTAGAAGACTGAGAAACTCCTTTTGTTGATTCTGAATGAAGTTATTTTACCTATTTTTGTAAAGTTAAAAAAAAAAGAAGTTTTTTTTTCAAAGGATGTAATTTATCTTCTTCCATACCAAATGGATACAATCAAACGGCAAAAAAAGTAATTAATAACAACTAGTAAATATATCCATCAAAATAATGACAGGGAAATAACTAAAGCATACGTCTTAACCTTCCAGCCTCTTCAGCACATTAAGAAGACTGGAGAACTCATTTAGTGATTCTGAATGAAGTTATTTTACCAACTTTTGAAAAGTTTTGAATAAATACTTTTGGCTGTTTTTTTTTTTTTTTTTTTGTCAAGTGATGTAATTTATTCTCTTCCCTGTCAAAAGAAGCACAATCAAACGGCTCAAAAAATATATTGTAGATTTTGTACACTTTACCGTGTGTTTTCTATTTATTTAAAATATAACTGCAACTTTTGAGGGGAAAAAGATGAACGTTACATGAGCGTCGTGCAGTTTAGTGCAAAGGCCAGAAGCACACGACTTTTATCTAATTCCCAGACTGCAATTTTGGTGCGAAAAAGTTTGTGACTAACGTCCATGATGACATGCCTGAGAGAATTAAATATATAATGGATATAAGTTGTCGACGAGGGAGTTGTTATCTATTACGGCAAAAAGTTAGCTATTGCAGATAGAAGTTAACTATTGTGGATAAAAGTAGAAACATAATTTACGTAAGGAGCGAGTATGACCCCTTAATTTTTGTGTGATATCACATTTTTCAAAAACCGTCTCCCCCCCATCATCACAACATTTTGACCCCCCCCCCCCACCCCCCCCCCCCCCCCCCCCCCCCCCCCCGCCCCACCCACCCCCACCGCACCCCCCACCCCCCCCCCTCACCTCCCCCCCCCCCCCCCACTGTGTGACGCCATACGTGGACGACCCCATTCAACATTGTACATTTGACAGTTTAGCAATGGAACAACACAGGTGTTTGTAAGGATATTTTGAGAAAACCCTTTTTGAGTTTTATTACATTTCCTGCATCTGGTGTTTGTTTTTGTGGCTGATGAGTCTTTATTTATTTTGTGTGTGTTCATGAAACATAACTGTAAATAGCAGTATTGTTTTACAGTTACTCTAACATACATACCACTTAGTTTCTCACTCAAGATTTTTTATCATTCCTCTCAAAGAAATATCTAATGTATCATACTTAACACAAACAAATAATTCATTTGTATACATTTATTACTAGTTTTAAAACATTTTCAGAAACCATTAGAATATGAATTTGTCAACATACAGGAATGTAAAACTGAGGGTGTCTGTGTTTGAAATACAATTGTTAGTAAATTAACCTTTAAGAGACTTTTGTGGGTTTGAAACTGGATAAGGAAAATTAAATAACTACTAATTTACTTTATATATCAAATATATATTTCATTTTTTTTTTTCAATATGCTTATTACTGAGATCTGTCATTTAATTGTCTACATCTGGTGCCATTGCTGACACTCCTCCCTCCTCTCGTGATAAACTGCTGGGGCAAAGGGCATGTCTGCCACCATCTACTGGAATGCTTGCTCCCGTGATGAATGATGCTTTGTCAGAGACTAAGAATGCAATGCAGTCTGCCACTTCCTCTGGTTCTCCATATCTGCCCAGGGCATGTGTGAATCTGGCACGCTTTAGATACTGCAATAAATAATTATGCAGAGAATTCAATGTACTCATATATATGTGTGCATGACAACAGGAAAAATGTATGATGAAGAGTGGCAAATATCTGAACAGTTAACTATCAACTTTAACATACTTTTCAATGCAAAAATTTGATCTAAATCTTTTTTCTTTGGTCCTAATTTTAAACTTCATAAGCTGTATGTGGGATTATTAACCTTCTGCACAACAGCACCACTGTGGCTTCCTTTGATCTCCTCGCTTGTCTCTTCATTGTCACTGATTTGAATTCCTATCATAGCATCAGCTCAGTGTAACAATGAAGAACTCTCTCTCCCTTGCTTCCATGAATATAGACTTCTTACATGAACTTTTCCCTCATTCATCTGTGGTCCTGTGCCATCAGTTTCAAGTCTTTTCATGTTTCCTTTATCACTTTCATGTGTGTCTTCAGTTTCAGTCTCCAAGTGTTTTTCACATCTTCCTCTACCTCTCTTACTCAAGGGATTCTACAGAAAGAACTGCATTGTAATGCTATTAGTAGGCTTTCTCAATGTGTGTCATATCCAATGCCAGCAACTTCTACTCACTTCTTGGTCCACTAACACTTGTCTTGTTCTTGTCCATAGTTCCACACTGGTGATCTTGTCATGCCATTTAAATCCCACTAATCCACATTAGCACCCATTTCGTATTCATTATGCAGACTTTAATTTAAATTCATACAGAATTCTGCACAGCATATCTTTTAACTAGATCTTTCCAATTTTTTAATTTCCTGGCTTTTCTCCTTCAGTTCTTTCCATGCTTTCCTTTCATCTTATTCTCATCTTTAATTCTCAGTAGTTATGTGGCCTTCCTCTATGTCTTCTAGCCTGGACTTTCCAGATCAAGAAATGCTGCTAGCTTATAACTTTAAATGTGTGTCCTTTCTGTCAACAATGTATTTTCCTCATCTCTTGTCATTGTGTTCTCCATATTGGTTATTGTACCATTTTAGATTCTCTCTTCTGAGCAAATATGAATGTTTGTAACTTCTAGTGATAAACTGCCAGAGTTAAATAAAGCCCTATGTGAAGTAAATATCAAAAGAAGGGTAGTGCTACAGTGGATACCATCACAATGTGGCATACCAGGAAATGAGAGAGCAGATACGTTAGCAAAAGAGGAGGCAACACAGGAACAAAAAGAACAAACAATCACCTTCCAGGAAAAGGAATACCCTTATAAAGGCCATCAGGAAAATTGACCAACAAAGAGACAACTACCTGTCGTAATTTTTATCTGAGAGGGTGCTGATGAATATTGGTCCCTTTAGAGTGTAAAGTGATATTGAAGGCTCTGTGAGAATAAGGATTTAGGTGAATGAGGTAGTAGATTCGCAAGCGCTGGGAAGGAGCAAGGACAGTCTCTTATTACGACAATATCTGTTTTCTCACAGACTACTCCTATCTCTCTTCTGCACAAACAATTGTTTGTCAGTTCCAGTCGCTCAGGCGCGCTCACCGATTTGGTGATTCTGTCGCTCAACGTACATGAATACAAACTACACAGATGGAAATGTTTGGAGTTTTAAGCCAACCGACAACCAACACAATTAATGATTAATACTTTTATTATCATAAAGGACTCACACATAATTGTACATTTACAGTCAAAAATCAAAGGTTACAGAATACAAATATGATAAGGGAAGAGGGGGTTTTGAGGAGAAATATCCCATCCCATACATGCCACACCTCAGACATGAAAAACCTGTACAACAAATCCAAAAACCCTGTACAGAGACCCGCAAAACCTGTACAGACTGAAAAACGTAACAATAGAGTTAATTAATGTACAAATATATTCAACTAGATGGTTCTGCACCATCATAGTGACATGCGCCCTTTGCCTTTTTAAGCATGTCTTCACTTGCTTTAAAACCTTAACAACAAGAGTTAGAATTTATTTTGTACCGGTATTGTAGAAAAGCTGTGACTGTATCATCATTTAGTCTATTTCTGCAAAAAAAAATTAATACAATTTATGGTGGAAATGAAGAACAGTTTGGTGTGTGTTCTATAGTGCCTTATAAAAGTATAGATCTAAAGAGACCAGTAATAAGCGTTATGGGGTAGGTTTAGGAATCTTAAATCAAATATATATATATATATATATATATATATATATATATATATATATATATATATATATATATATATATATATATATATATAAATATATATATATATATATATATATATAATATATTTTAAAGCTAGCAATGAAAATATAAACTGGCGCAATATTATATATATATTCTCTACCGAACTTCAAAAATTGGAATAGCCGTTATACCCATACGAATTTTAGTGTCAATCAAACATTGATAGTAATTAATTATTTAATAAATATAAATCATTGGATGACCGTAATGATGATCACCCAAGGCAAAATCACATTGTTTTTTAAAGAAACGAAATTAAAACTAAGAAGAGAAGTAACTCCAAATAAACTTTTCTCTGACCTGGTTAAGATGCAAATTTGCCTTGCCTTTGTGGGTTTTTTTTTTTTTTCATAATTTGGTCATATCGGAATGACGGTCGCCGAATGCTCCGCATGTATTTTCGTACCATTTAGATTTCGGGTTAACCCTAACCCCAACTGTAACCCTAATCCTAACTCTAAATGGTACGAAAATACATGCGGAGCATTCGGCGACCGTCATTCCGATATTAGGCCTACCCATAATTTGTTTTGTATTATTATTCAAATTTACATTTCTTACGCACTTTCTACCGTAAACCTAACCTCAACCTTAACTCTAAATGGTACGAAAATACAAATATTAAACATACTCGACGGCAATAAAGGTAAAGATTACCAGAATCTCAGTAAAAAGAGTTGTCAGAATCATTCAAGTTGAATAAATTCAACTCAAACAAGAATTTTCGTGCTCTTTTTCCACAAAATGTTTATGATTCGGCGGTATGGCAGCGTCCATGTTTGTAACTTTCGCTTTTGTAAAATCACTATTATCAGTTCTACCGTATTCGCTAGCAGTAAAATATTTTGTTCGTTTCAAGCTTAGTGGCCAGATTTTTCAATGCTGAATCCGATTATGCCCAGCAATTGCCGATACGATTGTAAACAGAAGAGTTCTGGTGCTTTTAAAATAGGACGTACGTTTTATAGGTGTATGGGAACGAGGTATCGCACTACTTCCGTGACGTACTCGGTACGGCACAGCGACAAAAATTGTCAAGATTTATGCCGTATGGCGTACGTCATAATGGTGCTGAAAGGGTTAATAATTAGGCGAAAAAACCCGTACAGACCCGTGTACGGCCCGTACACATCTGAAAACGCAAACACCCCGTACAGATTATGGGTAAACCTTTAAGTGTGGCATGTATGCCATCCACCGTTTCCCGTTTATATTTTGCTAACAGATAAGACCCGGTCCCAAAGACAAGAAAGGGGGGGGGGGGGGGTGTGTGATCAGAGATAGGCAATTTCACCCACTGGTAAATATATTACTCTGAGGCAAGGGGTTACAGAAAGAAGGGGGGGGGGGGGGGGTAGAGGAAAGCTAGGGTTCTCAATTGTCTCCCTTTAAATCAACAAATTTTACGGGAGGGGGAATGAACACAGTTACCCAATCCCGCTAGGAGAGATCCCGTACAAGGAATATAATGCACCTTAATACAAGGTCGAACTAATTAAAAGGGTAAAGAAAAGATAAATCTCCTTTCATTAAAAAAAAACACACTAGGGCTGGCCATCCCACAAACACACACGCAGACTTACCAAAATGGTGAATTCTGTCACTCTAGGAATTATTTATCACAGCAGCTAATACCGTGGAATAATGGACTGGTCCTCTTATTTCTTCCGTGTCAGGCCCCAGATTTAACGAGGTAACAACTAGTCTCAAAAAAACGCCAGACGGTGAAGCGTAAAGGCTACTATTGGTTTAGATAAAGTTCCTAATGAATGGCACAGGCACTTGGCTAAGCGTGAGGTATGGTGTGGTTCCTAAAATTGGCACAGCTGGTGGAGATAACTTTCTTTTTCCGTACTGTCACAAGTTAAAAAAAAACACTGAAGTAAGTTCTTCTTCGGAAGGGGGGGGGGGGGGGGGGGGGGGGGGTAAATCCACTGAATATACGTGACAGACAGTGTTCAGGTAGATGGATGTTTTTTCTTCACAAATAGGGGCAGTGAATAAAATATGTTCTGCTTCCAGTTTACTTTAAGGACTAGCCTATATGAACTAGTATTTTAAAAGTGTTTCTTGGGTGGCTCTTATTCTCAGTTAAATTCAGAGGAGCGGGGCCCATTACAGGTCGCCACAAGTTTAGCTTTAAAAAAGGTTCATATGTTACTGGAGTTATCGAATTGAGTTGGCAGAACTCGGTATACAATTAATAATTGCTGGGATGCAGGTTGAATGATCGTTCTGAATGAAAGATAATCAAAACAAGAAATGCATTACAAATCATATTATAATCTGACGCGATAAATTATAGTTAGCCTATTTACTTATTAGCGTCGTCAATTAACAAATCAGGAAAACTTCCCGTGAGTTAAAAATAATTAAAAGCACATCTATCTATACAGAACTAAACTGTATTAAAGTTATAATTCTCTTTAACGTCTGCAAAATAAATTTACGCGTCCATTGTATTAGGAAATACTTTTAGCTGTAACATTAGTTTGCACTAGAACTTTGAAAATGGGTTTATTTAATAAGGTTAAATTTACACCACAATCCATTGAAATCAATAGAAATAACTCGACCAATGATCACTCGAAGCTAATGTATAAATTACCGTCTGCACAGAAAGAATACACTCCAATAGTCACGAAAGTAGATGAAATCCAGCAGGAATCCGACTATGCTAGTGCAACTAGGATTCTGTCAGAGCGAACGATAAAATGCAGTTTATCGGAGTTCTCTATTTATACTTCTCGAATGTAACTTGAATGGGGCGTGTTAAATTTTTGCACCTTTCTTGATCTTGAGCAAAATTCGGGGTACCTCGCCGATGTGTTAAACGCTGCGATTCCTTCGTTTTCCCCGGTCTACCGATTTTCTTCCGTCTCAGGCTGCTCGCATAAGAGTGCGAAAATTTCCCGAGAAACTAACTCTGTGAGCTGCAAGTCCCTGATTCTTTAGATCGCGGCCGCTCCACGTTGAATTCTGAAGATCAGCCTGTTCTTTGATGGTACCGCTGCATGCCGGTAAAAGTTACAACAGATGATCAGGGGTTCTAAAGTTATGAGAGGCCAATATTCTGTTATCATCCATCGAGTCAGGGAAATTCATTTGTCATACTTAGACGTACGTCACAATCGTCCCCACTTTTGAGACATGGAAACTCGTTTTCATGTTTAATTTATGACAATGAAGCTGCCCTGATCGGTAGTTTTTGGATGATTGGCATCGTCGATTTTCTCCTCTTCCTCCGTGGTCCAGTTTCTACTCAAGAAGTCAGCTCCGACATTCTGTTTTCCTGGAATATATTCCACTTTGAAGGAATAAACACTCAATAGCAAGGCCCAACGCATTATCCTTGCGTTGAATTCCTTCTTGGCCCCCAGGAAAGCTAGTGGAGCATGGTCTGTTTGCACCGTGAAAGAAGTACCATACAGAAACTCATGATGGCGTCTGATGCCATGAATCAGAGCGAGACATTCTCTTTCAACGACACTGTAGTTGCGTTCCGCTTTACTCAGTTTCCGACTGCCATAGGCAACTGGAAATAGCATGTTCAGGTCACTGTCATCGGCTTGCAGCAATGTTGACCCGATGCCCTGACCTGACGCGTCAACTCTCAGTATGAAAGGTTTCTTAAGGTCAGGTAACCTTAGGATGGGGTATGCCGACAACTGTCCTTTCAAAGTACTATACGCGTGTTCGCACTTTTGATCCCATATGACCTTATCAGGACAACCTTTCTTGGTGAGGTCAGTCAGAGGTGCTGTCAGTCCGTTGAAGTTCTGGATGTATTTCTGATAGTATGCACATAGCGATATGAAGGAACGTACGTCTTTCTTCGTTCGGGGTCTTTTTGCTGCCACAATTTTCTCCACGTTCTTCTTAATAGGCCAACTGCATCCGTGAGAAATAGTATGCCCCAGGAAGTCTAACTGTTCAAACCCGATGAGACATTTGCTAGGTCTGGCTGTGAGACCCGTTTCCTGTAGTCTCCTGAGGAGCATAGCAACCGTAGCAATATGTTCTTCATAGGTTTCCGATGCAATTAATATGTCATCCATGAAATTATGGATATGGGGACTTTGCAAAGGCTCTAGAAGCTTCCTCATCATCCTGGTGAACACTCCTGGTGCGTTATGCAAACCGAACGGCATCACATTAAATGTGTAATGTCCTTCGCTAGTGCTGAAAGCTAACAAAGGTTTAATTTCCTCCTTGACTGGTATTTGAAAATAACCTTTACTGAGGTCAATCTTGGAGAAGATCTTTGCTTTGCTGAGCTTGGTGAACAACTCAGAAACAGTTTGGAGAGGTTCGGGCTGGAATTCCGTTACAGCGTTTAGCAACCTGTAATCAATGCACAGCCTAACTTCCTTATTGGGCTTTTGCAACAGCACTACACTCGAGCTGTAAGGAGATGTAGACTCACTGATAATTCCTGCCTGACGCAGCTTGTCTATTTCTCCGCGAAGTGCATCCGCTTTAGCGTATGGGATGGGGTAAACTCTGGTTTGAACAGGGGTCTCGTTTGTTAATTTCATATCAAATTCAATGAGATTTGTTCGACCAGGTACATACGTTAGGACTGCACTGTACTGGTTTAGTAGAGCCCTGGTTTCTGTTTGTTGTTCAGGTGAGAGATTGTCGCCGAACTTGACATCTTTAAAGGATTCTGTGGGTTGCAGTGGATACTCCATGCAACCATCATCATCTTCCTCGTCTTCCGTTGCTATGGCGACAGCCAGGAGATGCTCGGAGGATGGCACCGGTCTTTCCAAATATTTCTTTAGCAGATTTATGTGGAAGACCTTCTCCTTTCCTTTGATGGAGATCTTGTAGTTGGTACGTGAGATCTTTTTAAGGACGGTAAACGGTCCTTGCCATCCGATGCGAAGTTTATTGCTTCCGGTTGGAAGTAGCAATAGGACTTTCTCCCCTGGTTGTAGTTCTCTCTCTTTTGCAGCTTTGTTGTATCTTTTAGTAATTTTAGCGCGGGCTTTCTTAAGGTTGGTAGTAGCTAGATCCCATCCTAGCTTTAGCCTTTCCTTGAGCTCAGATACATACTTGCTTGCAGAGACGACTGTCTCGTCAGCCTTTTGGTCTGTCAGGGACCGAAGTAAGGCTTCTAATGGCCCCTTTATAGGTCTGCCAAATAAAAGTGTAGCAGGCGGGAATCCCGTAGACGCTTGGGGAACCTCTCGGTAGGCGAATAAGGCAGCCGATATATATAGGTCCCAGTCTTCCGGTTTCTCCTGACCCAGCTTACGTAACATGGTGGTGAGGCTGCCATTAAAACGTTCCACGAGCCCATTTCCGGCCGGATGGTAGGGACTTGTGTGGATATGTTTGGCCCTCAAGATCTTAAAGATCTCCTCCATTAACAGGCTACGGAATTGGGATCCATTGTCCATCAAAACTTGTTGAGGGAATCCCAACCGTGTAAAAATTTGCACGAGGGCTTCTGCAACATGCTTGGAATCTATGCATGTTAGCGGTACAGCTTCGGCCCACATAGTGCAAGTGTCAACTAAGGTCAGGATGAACCTGTTCCTTCTTTTGGTCTTTTCCAGAGGACCAATAATGTCGACAGCAACCCGTTCAAATGGAGTCCCTACTATTGGCATTTGCCCCATAGGTACTGGGGGTGTCAAGTGCTTGGGTGCTACCCGTTGGCACTGGGCGCAGGATTTCACGTACCTGACAATGTCAGGGTTCATTCCTGGCCACCAATAGTGGGTTTTTATTCGCTGAATAGTGGCGTTTTGTCCCATATGTCCGCTAAAGGGAAGAGAGTGCCCCATCTCTAAGATCTGGCTTCGGTACTGCGTCGGAACTAGGAGCTGGTTATTCCCCGTGTCCGGGTTTCCCGTTCTACAATATAATACGCCATCCTTAGAAAAGATGTCTCCGTTGTGCCTGGGGTCCTTAGCCATGGGCAGTTTTTTAAAGCAGCGCTCTAGAGTAGGGTCCTTTTGTTGCGCCTCCTTCAGTTCGTTCGGCAACAAATTTGGCGCAGGCTCCCTCTCCTTCTTGGCTTGCCCTCTTGTGGTTACCGCTGCCACAATCGGCTCCTTTGGTCTCCCAATAAACACATATCTACATCCCAGGATAACTGGGTAGATAGGATCATCCATAATGGCCGCTTTTATAACTCCTCTGACAAAATCAGAGTGTATTTCTACCAGTGCGATAGGCAGCGTCCTGGGCGCATCACTGTTAAACACTCCACTAAGTTTGACGGTTTCCTCTGTCTCCTGACCTGGTTTGACTAGGTGTCTAGCAACAATACAACTAAAACTTAATCCAGTGTCAAAGAGACAAGTGGTTGTTTGCCCTGATCAGACGTTCCTGGTGTAGGGGTCTTCCCTTTTCCTTGACCTTGGTGGCCGCGCTGCCACGTAGGCTTGGTGGTTGATCAGAATTGTTGTTGGGGGGGTATCGGGTTTTGTAGAATTTCGATTTTTCCTGGGGAGGTCTCTGGGTATTATTTTCTCGTTGGTTATAATTCTGAGAGGAATTAGAGGAATAGGATGACTGCTCTAGATTTTGTTTACGAGATGGCTCATCTGTGGGTTTACGTTTAGTGCTGGGAAGTTCGGCCATTGCATTGGTATAGCGTTCGGCCTTATTGAGTATGTCCTCAAGCCTGACTGCGCCCTGTTCAGCCAAAAATCTACGGGTTTCGTTTGACATAGTTGCCGTGTTCACAAGAATTCAAGTAAGTAAGAGGTAGGTCAGATAATTCAATGCACTTTGTCAAATAGCCCGTGAGACGTGAAGAGAATTGTGGGAATGTTTCCGTGCTCTCTTTTCGGCTGTTTCTGAACATTTGCAGAAATTTTCGGGCGGTCATTTCGAACCGCTCTAGCAAGGCCTTCTTAAGCATGTCGTAATCATGTTGGTTCGGTCCCAGCTTTGTGTATACGTCATAAGCATTCGCTTTTAGTGACATTGAGAGTTTCAGTGCCCAGCGAGAACTCTCTAACCCATACAGATTTGCGAGCCTTTCGAATTTTTCTAGGTAGCTGTCAATTTTTTCGTTAGGGCTAGGAAAAGACTCTAAAGCAAAAGACATCGCAGTTAATTGGGCAGACTGAGTGCTGGAGAAATCCATTGTTTGAGACTGGGGCGAAGACGGCTCTCCATTATTTGAAGTAGAGGCACTCCGACTCTCTAAAGCCTTGAGCGCTAATTCATGTTGTCTTTCCCTCTCTCTTTCTCTCTCTCTGCGGGCTTCCATTTCTGCCTCAATTTTCTTCTGTTCCAATAGACGATCGTCCGCTTCCTTCTTCCTAGCTTCTGCCCTCTCTTCTCTCTCTTTTTCTTCCTTCCTCTCAGCTTCTGCCCTTTGTTTCTCTTCCTTCCTCTCTGCTTCTGCTCTTTGTTGCTCCGCGTCATATATTTGCAGTTCCTGGGTGATAAACAGATTCGCGGCTTCTGTGTCTAATCCTGAGTCTTTCGCTTCCTGTCTCAAAATGGATCTTATCCTAATTCTCTCAGCCATTGTCAAAGAACTGGATGCTTCTAAGACTAGAGAATAGTAAGATGGAACAAGAAGGGGAAAAACTCAAGGCCGCTACGAGAAAAACAAAGTAACCAAAAATTTACTGAATGGCCTCGTGTGTTAACTTATCGCCGCTATTATTGTCACTTAAGACTCGTAACGCAAGCAACTATGCCAATTAAATGGTAAGTTACACTAGAAAAGAATCTACTCTTACTAACAGTAGAGAAAAATTTATATTAAACAATTTAAAAGGAAAAAAAATTCTCAGAAAATGTTAATTCTCTAACAACAAACTCCGTCCCTGAAGACAATTTTTGAGATGAGACGTAGTTAACTTAATTTTTAAAAATCAGAACAATCCGTCTTTAGCTTAGCTCAACTCAAACGCTTCATAACCTTTAGTGATTGTAAAACAATCACGCAGTCCCAGCAATTATATAACCAAAATTTTCAATTCCCTCTGCCAGAGAATACAAATGTGACAATCTTTTATTATCACTAACTGCCTGTTCCTGTGGAAAAACAAACCTGTCTTAATTATTGTGTGGTTGGCCCAAAATACTGAACGGCTTGGTCTAGGGGAAGTAATACTTTTAAAGATTATACCCTACTTCACAAAGACAATCAACCACACTCTATTAACTAGGTTCAAAATCTCGAACGAGCTAACCATATATTGTCGTAATTTTTATCTGAGAGGGTGCTGATGAATATTGGTCCCTTTAGAGTGTAAAGTGATATTGAAGGCTCTGTGAGAATAAGGATTTAGGTGAATGAGATAGTAGATTCGCAAGCGCTGGGAAGGAGCAAGGACAGTCTCTTATTACGACAATATCTGTTTTCTCACAGACTACTCCTATCTCTCTTCTGCACAAACAATTGTTTGTCAGTTCCAGTCGCTCAGGCGCGCTCACCGATTTGGTGATTCTGTCGCTCAACGTACATGAATACAAACTACACAGATGGAAATGTTTGGAGTTTTAGGCCAACCGACAACCAACACAATTAATGATTAATACTTTTATTATCATAAAGGACTCACACATAATTGTACATTTACAGTCAAAAATCAAAGGTTACAGAATACAAATATGATAAGGGAAGAGGGGGTTTTGAGGAGAAATATCCCATCCACCGTTTCCCGTTTATATTTTGCTAACAGATAAGACCCGGTCCCAAAGACAAGAAAGGGGGGGGGGGGGGTGTGATCAGAGATAGGCAATTTCACCCACTGGTAAATATATTACTCTGAGGCAAGGGGTTACAGAAAGAAGGGGGGGGGGTGTAGAGGAAAGCTAGGGTTCTCAATTGTCTCCCTTTAAATCAACAAATTTTACGGGAGGGGGAATGAACACAGTTACCCAATCCCGCTAGGAGAGATCCCGTACAAGGAATATAATGCACCTTAATACAAGGTCGAACTAATTAAAAGGGTAAAGAAAAGATAAATCTCCTTTCATTCAAAAAAACACACTAGGGCTGGCCATCCCACAAACACACACGCAGACTTACCAAAATGGTGAACTCTGTCACTCTAGGAATTATTTATCACAGCAGCTAATACCGTGGAATAATGGACTGGTCCTCTTATTTCTTCCGTGTCAGGCCCCAGATTTAACGAGGTAACAACTAGTCTCAAAAAATCGCCAGACGGTGAAGCGTAAAGGCTACTATTGGTTTAGATAAAGTTCCTAATGAATGGCACAGGCACTTGGCTAAGCGTGAGGTATGGTGTGGTTCCTAAAATTGGCACAGCTGGTGGAGATAACTTTCTTTTTCCGTACTGTCACAAGTTAAAAAAAACACTGAAGTAAGTTCTTCTTCGGAAAGGGGGGGGGGGGGGGGGGGAAAATCCACTGAATATACGTGACAGACAGTGTTCAGGTAGATGGATGTTTTTTCTTCACAAATAGGGGCAGTGAATAAAATATGTTCTGCTTCCAGTTTACTTTAAGGACTAGCCTATATGAACTAGTATTTTAAAAGTGTTTCTTGGGTGGCTCTTATTCTCAGTTAAATTCAGAGGAGCGGGGCCCATTACAGGTCGCCACAAGTTTAGCTTTAAAAAAGGTTCATATGTTACTGGAGTTATCGAATTGAGTTGGCAGAACTCGGTATATAATTAATAATTGCTGGGATGCAGGTTGAATGATCGTTCTGAATGAAAGATAATCAAAACAAGAAATGCATTACAAATCATATTATAATCTGACGCGATAAATTATAGTTAGCCTATTTACTTATTAGCGTCGTCAATTAACAAATCAGGAAAACTTCCCGTGAGTTAAAAATAATTAAAAGCACATCTATCTATACAGAACTAAACTGTATTAAAATTATAATTCTCTTTAACGTCTGCAAAATAAATTTACGCGTCCATTGTATTAGGAAATACTTTTAGCTGTAACATTAGTTTGCACTAGAACTTTGAAAATGGGTTTATTTAATAAGGTTAAATTTACACCACAATCCATTGAAATCAATAGAAATAACTCGACCAATGATCACTCGAAGCTAATGTATAAATTACCGTCTGCACAGAAAGAATACACTCCAATAGTCACGAAAGTAGATGAAATCCAGCAGGAATCCGACTATGCTAGTGCAACTAGGATTCTGTCAGAGCGAACGATAAAATGCAGTTTATCGGAGTTCTCTATTTATACTTCTCGAATGTAACTTGAATGGGGCGTGTTAAATTTTCGCACCTTTCTTGATCTTGAGCAAAATTCGGGGTACCTCGCCGATGTGTTAAACGCTGCGATTCCTTCGTTTTCCCCGGTCTACCGATTTTCTTCCGTCTCAGGCTGCTCGCATAAGAGTGCGAAAATTTCCCGAGAAGCTAACTCTGTGAGCTGCAAGTCCCTGATTCTTTAGATCGCGGCCGCTCCACGTTGAATTCTGAAGATCAGCCTGTTCTTTCATGGTACCGCTGCATGCCGGTAAAAGTTACAACAGATGATCAGGGGTTCTAAAGTTATGAGAGGCCAATATTCTGTTATCATCCATCGAGTCAGGGAAATTCATTTGTCATACTTAGACGTACGTCACACTACCACTATCTTGATCGAGCAAAACAGGTGATCCTGTTCCGTATTAGAACAGGACATAACAGACTGAACAGTCACTTATACAGACTGAGATTGGTCCCATCACCCCTATGTACGTGTGGACAGGCAGCACAGACAGCCGAACATATCCTGCAAGACTGCCACATGCTTAGTCAATTGCGGACTGAACATTGGCCCACGGAAACGCACATCCACACAAAGCTGTTTGGGAGTCTTGACGAACTTTCAACCACAGCAACATACATCCAGAGAACCGGACTTCTTGTGTAGACATTACTAAACAACAGCGAACGAGAAGAAAAAGACTTCTAGTTATTATTTCAACAGTAATAATTTTATAATTTGCCGTAGGCACCAAATAAATAATTTTGCAGCTCTGCTGACAGCTATATCTACATGACATTTAATTTAACTTCATAAGACGTAACACCATTAAGAAATACTTAAATAATTTCCCAGCAAGTAACCGTATAGTTTTCTGGAATTTAACATACAATTTTAGCCTTACAGTTTAATGAAAACTAACTTAACAGCCTTAACAGATCTAACATGATAGCTTCAAAGGATTAAACTTAACCAACAACCTGAGATTTAAAGCTTCAAGGGATTAAACCTAAACAACATCCTGAGACTTAAAGCTTCAAAGGATTAAACCTAAACAATATCCTGAGATTTAAACATATCCTTTTAATTGAAACATACCGCTTCATATTCCTGGTCACTCAGACCTGCCCTCTTATGAAGCTCTGTATGTGTCACACCTGGACTAAAATAAATTTAAAAAAAAAAGCATTTCTGTAATTATTTATTATACTCATTGTCAGTTTCTCAATATGTCTCTTCAATGGCGACATTCCAACAATGGCGACATTCCAACAATGGCGACATTTCAACAATGGCTCTGATGTCTTCATTGCTCAGTAGCACGTCTAGTGCTTCATTAGATTTTTATTTATTTATGAAGAAAAATATCCCGCTCAACCTCTGATAGGTTATAATTAAAATATATAATGTCGTTAATTCCTGATAATAATCTTGACTGCAGATAACTAATCATGGTATCATTTCACCTTTCCAATTTAGCGTTAATAGAATAAATTAAACGTGTGGATGTGCTTGAGTGTGTGTGTTTTCATGTGTCCCAAAATGGTATTTTCCCATATCTTTAAAAAAAAAATTGGCCTCATTTTGGCGAGGCACGTCCCATTCAACCTATTCCATTATATTAGGGCGCATGTCCAAATATAAGACTTTTAGGTCTGATAACAGTAATTGTTATTCCTGTCATGTTGTTAATAAGGGGAAGAAGAGTGAGAAAGCCTGGGGTGTTTTGGGTGACAACCAGTTCACTATTTATTTTTCACTATCAATATGTATAACTTTATTAACTGTTTTTGTGATGCATCTCATTACAGAGTTGGTGATCTTTGGTTACAGGTGTCCAGATCTGACACAAATAGCAAAATGTTGGTACAAATGTTGTATTTATTAATTATTAATTTTTTTTTTGGTAGTTGTTTAGATCAGTGCTCCACAACCTTTTTTGCTCCACGGCACACTTAAGTGTCCTTCAGAATTCCACGGCACACTTAAGTGTCCTTCAGAATTCCACGGCACACTTAAGTGTCCTTCAGAATTCAATGGCACACTATAATACTTAAGTTCATAAAAAGGTAAATGCATAGGTAGTTACTTATAGATACTAACGCATGGGAGTAAAGTGTTAGAGAGTTCACTATACTAGATCCAGCTTTATGAGTAGGGGTGACCAGGTATATAAGTGGGTGGATGAGGTAAATATTTTTTAATTCGCTGCATTCATGAGACAACGCTCCCTAGTTTTTTGTGTTGGATTGGTGGTTTCTGTTGTTGTTGCTGCTGTTTAACTAGGGCTGCTTATCTCGTCCTTTTTTTACAGCCAACGCCAAGTTGAAGAATTTGTAGAGAGCCTGGTAGTAGCTTTCTACTTTCAATGGAGAGCTTGGGCAAGTGAGCACACGCTGAACAGTTTTGTGTGGAGCAGGTCATGTGTATATGGATGGGCACATTTGTGGTAATTAGGCTCATGGCAGAAGTTTAATTTGTTTTGGTGTTTGTTGTTTTTGCTTGTTTGTAGGTTATGATCTAAGCTGGAAGATTGTGCTCTGCTTCACACATCGTAGGTTACTTATGCTCTCATTCTTGGTGGATGAGTGGGGTCTTCATACAAGGCACGTCTTGTAGATCTTCTGCCCATCGGTTGAGCCATTCCTCGTTGACGTTGTTTTGGAGTATTAATTTAGTTGTCTGCATATTGGCTGGAATGTGTATCTGAACCAAACTTCTAGTTTTACAAGGCGGTCTGTTTTTTCCTTGATTGGTATGTCTGTATCCTGGTATGCACTGGAGAGTGACTCTGATGTTGTATATTGTTAGCAGGCTGTTAATTGTTTCAGCCAACTGTATTATTATTTCTTTATTTTCAGTTTGGAGGTATTTTTCTGAAGCCTAAATTGTTGATTTTGAATCATTGAAGATTATGATATCTGAGGTCTTATAGGTTTTTTATTTAAATTTGCTGAGCATAGCTGGAAAGTGGTGTTTATTGCTTTAATTTCTGCTTAGTGATTAGTACTGAATTCTCCACATAGTTCACATATTCTAGTGTTTTGCCATTTGGTTACTTCACATAAGCTTCAAACCAAGCGTTTATGGTGGCATTGAAGGCAGAGTATTCTGTGTATGCATATGTCTCAAACTACTGTTATAGTAGTTTCTGTAATCTCTATAGTAGCTGTCTTCAGTGCTGTTGTTGGTACCGCTTGTTGTTGTGCTATCCATGAGTGTTGTTTTTATTATGGGTAGTTTTTATTCCTTACCGGGATGGAGGTGAGGGTATACAATTTCAATTATTTCTTGTGTCTGTGGAGGTAGTTTGACTCATTTAACATCGGCGGGTATCAGATCCCGGAAATCAGATATGCTGACGACACAGTCCTCCTATCGACCAACCCAGAAGGACTTGAACAATTAATTCTGTCCACCAAAAAACACAGCGAGGACCAGAATCTACACCTAAACACCAAGAAGACCAAAGTATTGACAACAGAAGAAGTAAAGATCAAACCAGAAATTGAAATTGATAACGAAGAACTGGAAAGTGTTAATGAATTCGAACACTTAGGATCAATCATCAACAGCTCTGGCGACTGTGCAGTAGAAATTAAAAGAAGACTTGCAATTGCTTCACATAAACTAATACAGATGAAAAACCTGTGGCAAGGCATAAGCAAAGAAACAAAGTTACAACTGATCAGAGCATGTATATTCCCAGTAGCAACATACGGCTGCGAGACTTGGACACTCAATAAAACAGTTGCAAAAAAGATTACATCATTCGAAATGAAATGCTACAGAAGGATGTTGAGAATACCCTGGACAGAAAAAAAGACCAACAGAGAAGTATTGCACTCACTAAACGTACAGGAACATTGGCTCCTAAATACCATCGCAATAAGGAAGCTGAAATTTTTCGGTCATATAAAAAGACATAATAGTCTGGAAAAAATAGTGATGGAAGGCATGGTCCCTGGAAAAAGGGGAAGGGGTCGACCTAGACGACGGTGGACCCAGGACATCACAGAGAGTCTGAACTTTTCTTTGGCTGATGCAGGTCGACTTGCCCAGAATCGTGATGCGTTCAGAGCAGCTGTAATGGAGACAACGTTCTGGAAAGAATACGTCACATGATGATGTGGAGGTAGTGTTGTTCTTCTATAGTTGTTGCTACTGGCAGGATTGATTTTCGATTTAATCTGCTTCTAGTTTTCAACCAACGATCTGGTTTTGTGTTCTTTTCTTAATCTTCCGTAGTGTTCTGTTTCCATGACAGCACGTTTACGTCGTTGTCTATAAGTTCCATTTTTGTGTCGGTGTCACATGCAGCTATTGTCGTGGTTCTGATACCCCCACATATGAACATAAGAGCTTGGTTTTGGACTTTTTCTGCCTGGTTTTTTGTTCATTGTCGACTGCAGTTGAGTAGGATATTATCCATGACTGATCGGACATATCCCAGGGACAGCTATCTCAGATTTACTTTTCCTGCTCCCCAGCTGGTGCTTGCAAAATGTTTCACAATATTCAGGTGCCCATAGGCCTTATCTTTATTTTGCGCATGATGGTTTTGAGGAGTAGGTGTCTGTCAAGCTCCACTCCTAAGTAAGCTGGATTTTCTTCTCCAAAGTAGATGTCTGTCGAGTTTTAGTTGGTACATCTTCTTGCTTTCCTGGATGCTCCAAGTGAAAAAGCTGTATATTTGTTTTACATGTTAATTTTAGCTTCCAGAGCTTGCAATACATAGCTATTGTAGCTAGGACTCTCTTATTTTAGCTGGTGCCTGTTTGTTGTATTTTTCCGCTGTCCAAATAAACAAGTCTTCTGTATACAGTGCTTTTGATACCTTCAAGGTGGGAGATCAGTTATGAAAAAGAGGAAGCAACTTAATGCTGACCATTATAGTAATTCCCCTCCAGTGTTATTGTGTTGTGTTATTTTGTGAATGATTTAGTGTCTTCTACTGTTGTTTATATTGTTCTATTATTTATGAATGCTTAAATCCAGGACCGATGATATAACTGTGGTGTGTCTACTTTCTTGGAATGTATCTAAGCATTTTTTGTGTGCATGAGTTTTTCGTCTGTTCTGCAACCTTGTCTAAAGCCTGTCTGTCTATCATCGATGATCTTATTTCTTTCCAGCCACCAGTAAAGCCTATGATTCACCATTATCTCACCGAGTTTTCTAATTGCTGAAGTTAGTGAGACTGTTCAGTAGATTCCGGATTCTTCAGCGGCTTCTGTTTTTTTAGACTTGGTCAAAAGCAGGGCTGATTGCAAACATCGAAGGATGAGTAGGAACAGTACAAGCCAACAAATTTCTAATATTCTCAGCTCGTCAGGAATAAATCTGGAGGCCGACGCCGAAAAGGGATAAAATAATATTTCTCGGTAGTTTTCTGCATTTTTGTAGAGACCAGTTCTATAGTGAAACAATACTGCTGCCTTTCAGGGAAGTCATGAAAAACCAAAAGGTAGGGAAGCCAGTCCCAAATAAATGCATGCTGATGTCGGTTGCACAAGGCACACAACATAGTGCAACGCAAATCGCCCTAAGATAACAGATACAAATATTACTCAACAAGATGGTGCTCTACCCAAGGAGACCAGCCAGGTAGGAGAGTGCCGGACTCCTTATCTCGATGGTGTCCACCCAAAGCTACTAGTTAAGGTAATAGGAATGTAAAGGATCCCGTTATACGCCCATTGAGACATATTGGGAAAATGGTGTTAGGCCCATATTTTCTTGACCATCGGCACATTAGGGATGATGTGGTCAGCATCACGCTGGCCGCCTTAACCTTCCCAGAATTGCTCTTGTACCCAATTCTTGAGGCTGGGTCGACCCCGGAGCCGTTTACGGTCTAAAAAATTCCACCTCAACTGGGGATCGAACAACAAAGCTACTAGTAAGACAACAATTTACTTCTCTCAACGAAAAACTGTTTGGAGATGTCAGAAACCTTCAGCTGACTACTGCCTTTATTAGAGCCATTAATGTAGAAGTCTGAGGGCGAACGAGGAAGAAGAACTCCCATAGATTGGTGGGTGATGATAACTCAACTTATTATTTGTAAAATTTTATATGTGAAATTATTTCGTGGTGTCGCGGCAAACCAGGCAGACACTCGCGGCACACCAGTGTGCCGCGGCACTCCGGTTGCGGAGCACTGGTTTAGATCTATGTATGCTGCAGAAGTTAACACCTTTAAATATCTCGGGTCCACTATATGTAGTGATGGAAGATCAAGTAAAGAAATCAAGACAAGACTTGAGATGGCCTCAGCTGCCATGACAAAGTTGAATGTGATCTGGAAAAGTAACATCAGTTTTCCTGTGAAGATCAAATTATACAAATCACTTGTATTATCTATTCTCTTGTATGGGTGTGAGAGCTGGACACTCACTGCAGATACGGAGCGAAGGATTCAGGCTTTCGAGCATAAATGTTATAGAAGAATTTTGCGCATTTGCTATAAAGAGCACAAAACAAATGTCTATGTTAGAGAGAAGATAAACACCTATGCAGGCCACCAAGAACCACTTTTGTCAATAGTGAAACATCGAAAGCTTGCCTGGTTTGGGCATGTAACTCGTCATGACTCCCTTTCGAAAACGATCCTTCAGGGAACAGTCGAAGGTAAACGGAGAAGAGGAAGGCAGAGAAAATCCTGGGCTGATAACATCAAAGAATGGGCAGGACACGGTTTTTCCACACTTGTACGCATTGCTGAGGATAGAGAGCAGTGGAGGACCCTGTCTGCTGATGCTTCCACCATGGCACCCCTACGACCCATGACGGGTTACGGGCTGAGATGATGATGATGCTGCAAAATATTGGGATGAGCTGAAAGGTCACTGTATAGGCTTTTTGTTGAATTTTCATTTCAATCTCTCCCTGTTGGAGAGCTAGCTGATACTTAACGAGCACACAGCAGTTATACATTACAGCACACTTAACAAATAAAACAAGGTTTTAAAAACAGCCAGGGTAATTAAAAACATTAAAAATTTCATTTTTATAAGATTAAGCACAATCAAATACATTAAATCTTTTAAAAGCAAATATGTCAACCAATAATAAACCTTTTCCTTTGAACAATATCACAAAGATATTATTAGCCATGCCTAAATAAAATGTAAGAACAATTTTACAATGAAAAACTAAATGAGCTGAACATTGTAAAAGAAAAATATAAAGGCCAGACAGGTTTGTTTTTAAAAACAATATAATTTATCAGAGTATGTCAAATCGTATGAAAATATCACCTTATTTGTTGTCACAGAGGTTTAATGATCATTAAATTGCCTATATCCTCTTCTTTTTCTGTCACCCGTATCCTCTATTTATTATCACTCTTTATTTTTTTTCCTGTATTTTTCGCATTCGTTCGTTTGCGAAAAATATTTTTTTCCCATTCTCACTTCGCCAGTTTCGTTTCTCATTTAGAAACGCATTTCATTGCTGATTAAACGAGTAACTTTTTACGTAACGTGTCAGTCCCTCGCACCAGACAATTTGGCGTGAGAAGGCATTCGGTCAATCGCTGCAGATTGACGAAATAACTGTGAATATTTTGGCTATCTCAGACATAGGGCCGACATATCGTCTGCATTCTCACTTGTCAAAACGTAGTTTCTCGGTGAGCGCTGAGGTGAGGCGTGAATCCCGACATCTCCCGGGCGCAGTATCAGACATTTGTCTGGTATTTTGCATCTGACACGTAGTTTCCTCGGTAGAATCTCAGTGTCAGGGTGGAGAAGGCGCCATCACGCATTCGCTCAGAATGGTCATTTTGGCGTGAGGTGCGAAGACAGGAGGTGTTAAGAGAAGGGGAGGCTACTGCGTAGTTTATGGAAATAGTGTACATCTTTGTCTAGTGTTTCATATATACTGGAGGGAGTTAGATTTCATTTTCACTCAGTAACTTCGCAGTCAAGACTAGAACAAGCCTTCGTTCGATTTCTAGAATCTCTGTTAATAGAGATGTCATTTAGTATGATCGTAGGGGTTTAAGTTCTTAGTAGTTCTGTGTTGAGGTAAATCTTATATTATTTATCTAGTATTTTGTGAGTGTTAAAGTGTTAAATCGCTTATTTCATTTTGCTAGTTAGATTTGTGCAGAGAGTTAAATTATTAAGTCTGTTATATTATCTAGTCGACGAGTTACAGTGGAAAGCGGAATAAATTATAATTTCTAGCTTAAAATCATGGAGCCATAATGGATTTAACTTAACTGCTAATACGCAGTCGAGAATATTTTAAAACTAACTTATTAAATGACTGCTACATCTTGAGTATTGACGGAATGCATAGGTATTCCTAATTCAGGATGTTTGATTTTTAAATATAACTTATTCCACAGGAAGTGTTAAACTATAAGACAAGCTACGCTTGCAGTTTAAATTATCAGTTATATCCGAGTACATAGTATGTATAATTATTTGATATGTGCTTTTTCCATTTATATATAGTGAAACTGTGGTACCCAAACTTTGCCAGCGTTTGAGTAAAGAGATAAATCTGTGAAGAAAACAACAAACATTCTTACCTTAAAGATTTGATGTATAACTTTTGCAAGAACTTTAAGATTTTAAAGAAGTAACGGGTCATCGAGCCTGATTTGATTCTTCCTGAGAACACTCTAGTCATTTTTTAGCCTTTGTGGCAAGTAACATATTTCAATCAGTAACTTTCCCGACACTGTTGACAAGTGGTGGTGTGACCAACTAAATTCATATACTGAGAGAAGGTGCCGACCTGACATTCCTCATTCATTTGAAATCTAAGATGTTGACACTGTGCTCGCTATAAACGCTCGTGCTTGGACAATTTTATGTGACTTAAACAGACATCCAAAACAATAGTATTCCCAAGAGAACGGTCCCGGAAGTAGTGAATTCAACCCGTCTTTTTGGACCTGGGGTTTTCTTGGCCAAGATTACCATTGAAGATTCTGTATGGGCAAGTCCTAAAAATATTGTTTTTTTTTGGTTCCCGAAGTGGCTACCAAAGCTGTGAGTATAACAAAAAAAATGCACGTGATCACAGTTGAATGAATAGAGTGAATGCAGGACTGAGCGATCCCTTTATGGTGGTAATTTGACACCCATTCATTTTTTGCTGTCATAACATTTCTTTATGCAAGGTATTGCTAACTATATATATATATATTCCCTTAAACTAGATCAGAGTATCCAGTCTGTTCATACCTTAAAGGGGAAGAATTTTAGACTAAATCATATGTATCTGTGACTCTTTGGGCTATCACTTTCTTCTAACGGGATTGTGAGCTATACCTCGAGGGAAGGATCATACCAACGGGTCTATCATTCTTGTAGCATGTCTTGATTTTGTGTTTATGATTTTTTTTGTATATGCTTGATGTGATTTGATATGTTGTGAGAGAAGTTTAGTCATGATAAATAAACTACTCATAAAATTTATTCCAGCGTGTCGGTCAGTTCGTTTTCCCAAACCTTTCATATAATCATTGTCATAGTTTTTCCCACGCCTGTACGTCTAACTGTCGTCTTATGTGTGTATGTATGTGAGTGGATATATATATATATATATATTTCATATATATGTGTGTAGACTGTTTGACTCCTCGAAAGCTGTCGTAGAAGATAGGTGAGAGAGAGAGAGAGAGAGAGAGAGAGAGAGAGAGAGAGAGAGAGAGAGAGAGAGAGGATTTCTCGATCTCAGAGACAGCCTCTTGATCACATTCTACCATCTCACTCGTGGGAATCTATTGCTATTACTACTTCTCACTGTGACTATCACTTATTCTAATCTATTCAGAACGGACCAACCCAAGTCTTAATTCCCCTATCGAAAATCTACGACATATGTCATATTTGCCGACCCATAAGACGCATAGGACGTATCCTTTTTTTCCAAGGGCATTTTTGGGGAAAAAAATTATTTTAGTACATTTATTGAAACAAATATTGAAGCAATTTTCAGGGAATTGGTACCGTATGTTTAACAAAAATAATCTATCAAGGAAAAAGAAATGTAGAATTACATTATTGTTATTGTTGAACATAACCGACATCATTGCACTCCGGGCAAACGTATAGGTGCTCAGTCTCCCTCAGTATATGTCAAAGAGTATGAATGCTAACTGTTCCTGTAGCTCGCTGGTTGAATACACGACGGATGCATCCTCTCACACGTCCATCTCTGCTAGCCTGACGTTTGATGCCAAATTCTTAACCTTGATGATTCATCTATTGCAGTGTCATTCTCTAACAGGCGATCATTAATTGTTCTCAGTATCTCTCCCTTATCCATATCCAGTATACCCACTGTGGGTGCCCTTGATACTAGTCTGTCAGCTCTCTCATTACTGCGTACACCTGCATGATCAGGACAGTAGATACACACCAGTTCCTGCAGATTCGAAGCTTCAGTGAATGTTTTCCATTCATGCCGTAGCTAACCATTTTGAACCTTTCGAAGCATGGACTGAGAGTCTGACACAATGACTACCTTTGTTAATGAAGTTTCAGTTAGCCACCTGAAGGCTGCAGTAGCTGCCTCTACCTCCATTCTCATGCTGGAAGTTATCTTGTAAGCCCCGCTTTGTTCAGCTATGATTCTGCCATTTACTCTAACAGAGAAGTCCCAACCTGATTTCTCACTACGGATCACAGACCCATCAGTATACACAATGGTATCATTATCCCTGGCATTATCATGTATCAGTTGATTAATTTCTAGTTCTGCTTTTCCCATTGCCCCAAGCTCTGCAGTCTCTGCCAAGGCTGATGATGACTTGCTAGTAGTTAATCCAGTTCTTATCTGACTTACTCCACTCTTCTGCTTTGAATATATAATCGTTGCCTCTGCCTGTGCCATCCATCTCTTTATTCTTGCTCCCTTAATGTCAGTTATGTTTCCATGCAAGGTGTGATGTTTGTCTGTGGTTACTCGCATATATGCTTTTCTCTGGGCCATTGCATATCTGGATCTAATAGACAACACTCCAAGCATGCACCTCCTTGTCACAATGGGGGTATCTCGCGTACAGCCCAAGACTATATACGCATCCCTTCATTTTGAATGCGTTCTAGTCGTTCACATTGTGTTACTGACAGCGTGAGTATTCCCAGCCCATACTCAATGACCAATAGGACTAGCTTGTGGAAATGGGTTCACTCGCAATCACTGTACGACAAATGGGCGAAAATTTGAGCAGAGTTTTTATATAACACTGACTTTGGCCGATCAAAATTCCACGTGAAATTTCAGCTTTCGGTATACAAGATGTACTTCGTTATTTAAGACAAATTTTTAGGATAAAAAGTGCGTCTTATAGGCCGGCAAATATGACTTTGAATTACCATGACTGTCCTAAAATCCTGTTTTGCATTTTTTTAAAGTGTGCTTAAAAGCAAATCTAAACATTAAAAACTAAGTTTTACAAATAATGCTGTTACATGTAACCTTACTTTAAACTTTAACATTGGTTTTTTTTATAACACTACTTTAACATTGTTATTTTTATAACATTACTTTATTATTGCTACCATGTTCTATTTTATTATGATACATACAAGGATACATACCAGCAAGAATAAACAACACAAGTAACAATCAGTAAAGAGAAATAGTTAAATAGCTTCACAGAGAGATAGCTAAATTCCATTGCACATTATCATCATCAGCTGACATTTCCACATAAAAAGAACTCCAACGTCTTCTGTCTCTTGTCTTGATGGTGCACTCTGATAGACTCTTTCCTGTCTCTTGTCTTGATGGTGCACTCTGATAGACTCTTTCCTGTCTCTTGTCTTGATGGTGCACTCTGATAGACTCTTTCCTGTCTCTTGTCTTGATGGTGCACTCTGATAGACTCTTTCCTGTCTCTTGTCTTGATGGTGCACTCTGATAGACTCTTTCCTGTCCATCTTTTGATGTTATCTTCCCACTTATAACGATGTCATCCTCTTGCACGTTTGCCCTCAACTCTGCCTTCTTTTATGATCTTGCTGAAGCCAGGTGCTATCTCTTTTTACATGGCCAAAATATTTTAGCTGCCAAATTTTGATCTCCTTCATTAATTCTCTTTTTATTCATACATAGAATGCAAGGAGGCATATCTGGAGTCATCCTTATATGACCACCAGCTTATGCACAATGCTATAATATATGTACATGGAAGTGAACCTATGTCTGTGAGGCTAATTACATCCTCATTGACTCTTGAAATCATCCACACACTTCCAGGGATTCCCCTTGTGGTGAAACTTGTTGAGAACCCAGCATTGCACACTGGGCTTGGAGGAGTCACTTGAGCCCCGGGCGTAATTCTCTGGCTTTGACTTGGTTGACTGCATGCAGAAGGATCTCATTGTGGACCCAGTGATTGGTAGGGGAGGCTGAGAAGTGGCTGTGTGCAGGACGCGACAATTCCTTGGGAGAGCCCGGAACCAGAGTATAGTATTTTAGCCCTGTATGGTTGGAGAGTCCCCTTGGATGGCGGGGAATGCACAGTATGCCACAGACTTCTTACTCCTAGCTTGGGACCAGATGTGACGATCCTCTGAGTGAAATCAAAGTTGGAGAGACTGGAACTCATGACTTCAACTCAACATGTTTCGGAATGACAGAAGAGCCACTGGAAGAGCCTAGATCTTCAGTGTAGATAATTCCAAGGAATCGTCAACTTGGTGTTGGCTGCTAAAGAGCGAGAAGCTCAGCAGCCCTAGTTAAACAACAACAACAACAACAATTCATACACATAAACAGTTAAATAACCGTTATAGAGAAATAATTAAGCGACCACTACTGATAAATATATAATAAAATAAGAAATATAATCATTATAGAAAAATAGAGAACCATGATTGTTAATAATGACTACAGAGAAATAGTCAAACAATCATTGTATAGAAATAGTTAATTAGTCACTACAGAATGATAGACTAGTTAATTAAAGTTTCACAGAAACGGTTAAAACAAAATCGTTATAAATTATATAAACAAATAAACATACTTTACACAGTTCACTCTGACTTTCTTGTCTGCCAAATCTGAACAGAGGTAAAGCATTATATTTTTAAATTAAAATTTGAAATTTTAATTAGTAGGATTATGAAGACAAACATGGATGGGCTGAAAGACAACTTGGAACATACATAATTTACAAGTATAAACAAAACTTCATCGAGGTAATGGCGATACAGAAGTAACATTTATAAGGAATAAAATGGGGAAGAGCATAACACAGTTAAGAAAAAGAACAAATTAGGGGTAGAACTAGAAAATGAAAATAGATGCATTAAAAAAAAAACCGAAGGAGTTCATAGGAAAAGAATCAGGAGGAAATCAAAGCAGAAAACAGTGTAGACAAAAAGGCAGATAGAACAGAATAGACAATTAAAGAGAAATAAAGAGAACAGGAATGTAGGCAATATGATGATTGGAAGAAGATTAACACACACAAAATTAGAGTAGACAGAATGAGAATAGGAAGTAAAAAAGGCAAGGAAATGAATGCATTATGAGAAGAAGAATGCACTTAGGGCAAAGAAAATTTGGGAAAAATGAAGATGGTAGAAGAAAAGCAATCTATACTAGAAGATGGAAGAAAAATTCGGCCCAATAAAGTGATGAGAACAAGGAGATGATGGCAGAAGAAAGTGATGAGAATAAGAAGATGATGGCATAAGAAAGTGATGAGAATAAGGAGAAGATGGCCGAAGAAAGTGATGAGAATAAGGAGAAGATGGCAGAAGAAAGTGATGAGAATAAGGAGAAGATGGCAGAAGAAAGTGATGAGAATAAGGATATGATGACAGAAGAAAGTGATGAGAACAAGTAGATTATGACCAAATTTAGATGAGAACTAGGAGAAAATGGCATAAGAAAGTGATGAGAACAAGTAGATTATGACCAAATTTAGATGAGAACTAGGAGAAAAATGGCAAGAAAATTGATGAGAACAAGGAGAAGACAGCAGAAAAAAAAGAAGGCGATCAAGAGAGGAAATAGAAAGAGAACAGTAGATGGAGCTCTGATAATTAATAATGGCTTTTTGAAAGAAAGAAGATAAGCATAAAAGTGGGTTTGTAGACGGAAGACATAGAGTGAAAAGCAAGAAAGTGAAATGGGTACATAGAACAAAAGAATAAAGAATCTTAACTAAAGCAGGAGAATGTCAAAGTTCATGAACTGTTATTACCTAAAGCTACACATCTTGTGAAGGCATCAACAGCATGTTTGGAAATACTGTAATTAAGGACTCCAGCAAACTGTACAAGAAATAATAGTTAAATACGTTAGCTGTTCAAATAAAATATGAGTTTAATTTATGTAGCTCCGTGAAGTTTCTAGGGGTCTCTGAGGAGACATAAATAATAGAACTATTGCACATGCAGGGCATGTCATACAAGGCAAATAATGTGAGGTTGTTGCATGGGTTGCTGGTAAAACATTGCCACAAAAACCATTGCTGCAAGAGCATGTGAATGATTGATGCAGGTTTCCTGCAAGGGACCAGCTGTAGTGGTGGTTCTATGCTCCGTGAGGACATATAAAGAAAATGATGATGATGTATTGATCATCATATATATATATATATATATATATATATATATATATATATATATATATATATATATATATATATATATATATATATATATATATATATATATATATAAAATCCCAGCTTTTTCTGTCAGTAACGCTCCCTAAAATAGTAACACTCGCCAAAGAAAAGTGCGCAAAGCACGGTGTGCATGCGCCATGTGAACGGCGTGCGTGTTCAGACTTTTTTTTAACCTCGGATGTAAAACAAATATTTTGGTTTTTTAATACTCTCCCGAAAATAGTAACACTCGACAAAGAAAAGTGCGCAAGTGTTGGTGTGCATGCGGGGGCAAACATTTGAACATGTTGGAATCTTTTTGAACGAGCCAGTCTTCTCTCCCAGCGGTACGTCGCACTGCCTCGATCAAGAAATCCCAACAATGTAAAAGTACAAATTAAACCAACAGGAAATCGAGGTCTCTTTTGATGGACAATCGAATGTTCACAACTGACATTGTTTTTCCAAAAGTATCTGAATAATTAAAACTGCAGTTAGGTATTGGTGCTTTTGAATTTAACTCCTGTCTTATGACGGGCTTTTACACTAGTCCTATATATAAAATCCCAGCTTTTTCTGTCGGTGCGTAACGATAAGGGATGTAACTTTGGTTGAAAGTTAGACATTAATTGTATTGTTTCCCTTATTTAGGTACTCTCGAAAATAGTAACACTTACCAAAGAAGAATGCGCAGATGACGGCGTACACAAAAATATTTATAGAAAGTATGATCCCGTATACACACATTAGGATCCTGTCTGCTGCTACGTAGTTCGTGAACTGTGGTGATGCACAATGGTTTTTAAAAATACTTTTGGATAAGTAAAATTGTCGTTAGGTATTGGTGCTTTTGAATTTAATTCCCGTCTTATGACGGGCTTTTACACTAGTATTGTATAATTTCCAAACTGTCTCTGTGTGTCTAACACTAACACTATGAAATCTCTTCATCCTCAAATGGCAATAATTATTCTGTAGACTTAAGAAACTAACCTGCAAGATATCAGTTATTAAGCCAAAAAAAAGTTGTACTGTTCTGGTTGTACTTACAGCACGAAGACCATTGATGCTAGACACATTGACTATGTTTCCTTTGGATTCTATGAGATAAGGCACTGCCAGCTTGGTCAAATGAAACATGGTCCTAAAAAAAAAAAAAAAACAGTACAAAGAAACTCATTTGTTATTTACACTCAAAGAAATAACTATGTTGTTCATGAGGCTGGCGTTGTAACAAATGCCCCACAATGCACTTAAATGTATCATTATCAATATAGTCCTTTAGCTCCGCAGGTTTAACAAAAATGTATTTACTTTTATTTATTGATGTTTTTTAAATGAAGAAGACCACCCCGTTCAACCTCTGATGAGTAATAATTAGGATATGATAGGAAACTCTATACAGAGTGATACAACAGGAGGCAATCTGATCATCAGAAGAGGTCCCCCCGTCGAACAAGTGTTTCGGCCCTTTATTCTCCTTTACACTCTAAGCGGGCGGGCCCACCTGGGTCATGACTCCCAAGTGTCTCCGCCTCCTGTTGTCTTATGTAGAAAATGAACCCACTCCACCTTGGTTGCAGCTTTAAAATCCACAATTCTGCCAGCCGGAGGCAACTGTGAAAGTAACCCTTACGTTGAAAACAAATTATTGTGCCACAGCACACCACGACTAGGGACAGACACTGACCCACCTGCGCAAAGCAACGAGGCTTGAAGCCACTGCGCGCTAGCAACTGAATTCTACTTGCGCTCGACACATCATATAATAACCGCCGCGTGTTGCATATAAGCCACTGTCCTTTCACCAATTAAAAAAAAAAAAAAACTCAATGTATTGCGGACTTAGAAAAATGTTCCACTTTCCGGATGTTTCCTGTAACACAGGTGGGGATAGAGTTTACTGTCCCGAGTTCCATAGCCCATTGCGGTTGTTCCACAACCAGCATGATGTCTTTTCCGCAATTTCACTAAGCCTCTTCATTGCCCTTGTTCTCGACTGTCCCCTCAGCCCCAACAGTTTCAATTAATAATTCACTGATGCAGCCACGAACCCTCTTGCACCCACCTCAACAGCCATGACCCTTGCAGTGAATCCATCGTGTCTCAGATCCGCAGCCAGATTACTATACTTGGCCGCTTTGAACAAATGTTGCTCTTCCAATCTGGATTCAAATGGCACGGTCAGTTCAATCAATATAACCTGGTGCGATGATGAAGAATGCAGCACTATCCACGGCCGTCTTCGAGATTTCCTGATACTCTCTGGATACGCCCCTCGTCCAGGTAGGTCTACCGCCATCTCCCAGTCATTTGCACAGTCAAGGAGAGATGGTACACTGCTACCTGATTTACTCGGTTTTGGGTGTGCTGACTTTCCTGCTCTCAGAAAGTATGTGTTTGCGGTGTTTGGCCTGACATTGCTATTCGCCTTCATCCTTGCCAGATCTATTGTCGCAGCCAGCTCACTTAGCACTTTGTTGTGGCGCCATGTGTATCGCCCTTGCCCTAATGACACCTTGCAAGCTGAGAGCACGTGTTCAAGTGTCTGCCTCTCATGGCACAGGGGGCACTGCTTATCATCCGACTTTCCCCATCTCACAAGGTTTGTGGCCAATGGCAGGAGGTCATCCATTGATCTAATAATGAAGCTGAGCTTAAGAGGTGCCATATGCCATATATCATTCCATGTCAAGGACCTTTGCAGGGCTCCTTCCCATGTAGTCCATTGGCCTTGTTGGGCCTGCTGCACTGCTTTTTGCAACCTCTTATCATTCTCAGCTCCTCGTATCTCCTGAACTACCATGTCTCTGTGCTCCCTGCTTGATGCCTTGGACCACCAGCGGATGTCTTCATGACCAAATCCCCGTCTATTCGTTTGTGTGTATCCGATTACCTCTCTCAGTTTGATTATCTGGAATTCCTTATATTTTATAGCGATAATACCTGACAAGGAGATTAAACCTTCAATAAATTCATTTAAAGTCCTTCGATCCAGGGCCATCAACTCAAGATCTTTACACGTCTTCCGAATCCCTTTTATTTCTGTCTTCAGTTCTCTCCCTTCTCTGTGTGTTTTGATATCACCCTGCACCTCTCTTACTCTGGGTATTCTAGAACAAAAACTGCCTAGTGTTTCCTGATTGTACGTGTCCAAACCACTGCCAGCATCTTCTTATCACTTGTTCTACTGGCACTGGTTCTTGTCATCGGTTCCTGATATTTGAATGTAAAAAAAAAAAAACACACAGATAAAGGTAGTCCCTTAGGGGAGTGAAGGGTTAGAGACCTCACCATA
>JAMPIV010016054.1:0-39121 GCA_024509875.1 Oreohelix idahoensis | reverse complement strand
GAATTTAAGGCAAAGGTTTTTTAGACGCATCTAAGCACAAGTGGTTAAAATCTAGCAGAATTTTTCTTTTCTAAGGAATTACGCTCTATGTATGTAAATATATTTCTAAGTGTATATATATTTTTATAGAGTCTTGCAATACGCTTTGCTTTCAGAAATATTATAAACGAAACAATTTGATTGTCTGTGTTTTTAAATAAACCATGTATACAAATTTGATAAATCATTTAGTTTTCACAGGTTGAAATGGTATGGTGCCATGTTTTATGATATTGGTTATCTTCATCGAGAAAGGGAATATGGATTTGAGGTATGGTCTAATATCTCTTTTTGTGTTGCCTTTTGTTAAGCAACTTTGACTTCAGGACATCGATGACCTACTGCAGCCGTTGTTTCAATAGTTTCTCAGTAATGTTGTAACTTTATCACACGTCTGATTATGCATTGTTATCTATGTACAGTCTAATTGACTCGTTCTATACGAAATTCCGTCTTTTTGCACATTCGTTACCACACTAACTATAAATGCATAATTTTGGGCGTACACAATTTCCACTGGAACTGTTTTAGAATGGGCACTAGAAACTTAGGTTTTAAATGCTTTGAATCACTTGGTATGGGAGATGTTGTATTCATCGTATGAAGGGTGTACCTGATTCCTTAGGTTCTCCAGTCATTGTTAATTATAAATGTCTGGCGGGTTTTATTTTTTAAGTGTTAAAGTTGCACAAAATAACTTCTCATTTCCTGGTCCTTTAGGTTCCAGTCTTTGTATTTTATGCACGTTCGAGTTTTACTATTTAAGTTTTGTAAAGTTGCCTAAATACTCTAATATGTCACTTTTAATTTTGGCAATTCCTTTGTCTCCACGATACCTTCTCACTTTCTTGGCTCTGGGTAAATTTGCTAGCTTGACGGGGCGAATGCAATCTAATCTGTGAATTCCGATTTTTGCTAGATTATATTTCCAATTCTCAGTTCAATATCACACCATAATGTATTCTGCCGTTGAATGTCGTCAATGAGAACCATTGTGTAATTCACGGCTTCTCAACTTTACACCATTCCAATCTCTTTTGCCACTATATGGGCTAGGGGGGCTATTTTTCAATTCATGTTAACCCCGCCGTGTTTTTAAAATATTTACATTTAAAATTCCATACTCGTGGACCTCTCTTTTCTAAATAATACTGTTAATACTTTACTGCGTGCACCTTTATGTTAATAAACTCATCAACCAACCATCCTGTGTACTCATTCATAACCATTTCACTCCCAAAGTAGCATAGTGCCTTTCAATAAATCACATGTCAAGTCCTCCTGTCAAAGTGCCTTTCATCACTCAACTAGTTCTTTCCTCACGTTCTCAATCATCCTTTTCACCTATTTTTCCCAGACTCTCTTCTTCCATGTTGCCTTCTTGGTCTATCCTCTGCCTCTCTTGCCCTGAGGGGGCCAGTATCAAGGACCATGGCCTTGTAAATTGACTATCAACAGGTCTCCTCGTGTGTGTGTTCATATTCATCGCAATCGTCTTCTTCTCTCATCTCTTGTTCCACTCGGCACTTGGTCTTGTTATTGTCATCAGTTCCACCACTAGTTAACCTCGTCATACCATTTTAACTCACTCTATTCTACGCAAGCATCACATTAATGGAACAGTCTGTAGCTTTTTTGGCTTGTTGTCTTTGTTGTATCTCACTTGTCTAAGATCCTAAAACAATAGGGAATGACTTCACATTTGATGTTGCCCCCTTGACACCCCCCCCCCCCCCCCCCCGCCCCCCTCTCCCATCCCCCCCCCATCCCCCCCCCCCTCACCTCCCCCCCCCCTTTACCGTGTTGGATCCGATTTCATCTTGATCTCCATGTATTTCCCAGTGCAATGAAAGCTCCTCTTGCCTTTTGTATTCTTCTTTTTGATATCGCTGTCTGTTCCCTCCAACTTTGTCTTATATTACTGCAAGATACTGTGTACGATTCTATACATCATTGTATTGATGTTTTTTTTTTTTTCAAATTCAAATTCAACACTGTTATCATTACCTTGCACTTTTTTCTCATTATTTTGTTCCTTTCCTTGTGTATTTCAGACCCAATTGCTGTGTCCTCTCATTCGAATGTTTTCAAATTTGTCCTGCATCTGATTTACGGTATGGGAAAGAAGAGCCATATGTCATCAAGCAAAACTCTATAATAATCCCAACTTCTTTAGTCATAGTCCCCCCACTGGGGGGAATTCCATTTATTGTCTGTGTGTGTTTCGATGATCTAATATAACCCAGTCTATTGCTAGTAAGAAAAGAAATGGAGACAAGACGCATCCCTGTCGCACTCCTGTTCTTATCCCAAACGGTTCTGTAAGCTGTCCTTTGTGAAGAACTCTGCATGTCATGTCTTCATATGTTTTCTTTATTAAATTAATCATCTTCAGGGGAATTCCATAATGTCTCATCAATTTCCAAAGTGATTCTCTGTCTACACTGTCAAATGCCTTTTCGTAGTCAACAAATCCGATGTATAATGGTGAATTCCATTCCAGACTTTGTTCAACTATTATTCTCAAAGTGGCTATCAGGTCTGTACATGATCTGTTTTGTCGAAAACCTGCTTGTTCATCTCTCAGTTTCTTGTCTATAGACTCTTTTAATCTCTCAAGGATAATCCTGTTTAATACTTTTCCTGGCACTGATAGTAACATTATTCCTTTATAATGTGTGCACTCTTGTAAATTTCCCTTCTTAGGCAACTTAACCAGATATCCTTCCTTCCATTCTTCTGGTATCTCTTCCTTTTCCCAGACTTTACCAAGTAATTTATATAACATCTCTGTAGCCTTGTCGATATCTGCTTTGATGGCCTCTGCTGTAATGCCATCAGGTCCAGACGATTTTCCATCTCTTAGAAGCTTTATGGCTTTCTTTATTTCTTCGTTCGTTGGTCTTTCACCGTTAATTTGTAGCTCTTCTTCTGCTGGCTGAATGTCCGGGGGGTTTAGTGGAGCTGGTCTATTGAGAAAGTCCTCAAAATATTCTGTCCACCTCTTCATTTGCTCCTGTATATTGCTGAGCAGTTTTCCATTGTTGTCTTTTATGAGGCAAATTGTTGGCTTGTATTTCCCTGTTTGCTTCCTTGTGCTGCTATACAGTTCTCTCATATTTCCTTTGGCTGCAGCATTGTTAAACTCTGTACTGGCCAGTAGTTGTTAAATCACGCTTTATTTGTTAAATGCCGTGAATGTCCACCAGTTGATAAATGTAGATATTGGGACTGGTGTAGTAAAGTGTAACGATTGTCAACTCATTAAACCCAGCACAGTTTTGGTCATACAGGTCATCTTGTCCTGGAACGTGATGAGGCTCCGACAAGAATGTGAGTGTAGACAATGAGTGTGTATATGAATGTCAGAACGCGAATGGTAGAATGATTCGATAGAGTTGACAGGTTGGTAGTACATCACTCATACTCACACTGTTCGAATTCAAGAAGTACTGGAACTACGGTGGTCTTTTTATAACATTTAATGGGACGCACACTTGGACAGTACGTGTATGGTTACAGGAACAAATGTCGACATAGACAGCATAATGTTGATCACAGGAATATCATCTTAAGTTAGCATTCATGCTTGGCAAATATCATAATGGAGCATTCGTAAATAAGCATTCAGAGTTCCATCATGTAAATCATCTGGCTTTACTGACTGGGCACGTCAGACCATAACTAATATATAGGAAGGCTCCTAGACCTAACCTCGTCTAGCGAATATCCCTTCACGTAAAGTTCAATATATATATTTTCCATAAAGATATAGGAATCCCAGACATGGGTTCTCACATGTAGCAGTGATCTCTTGGTTCATCGAGCGATAGTACAGGCATCCCTTTTTTTCACTCGATAAATACAAAGTATATGGATTTCAACATGGCTGTGCTTCTCTCGTGAGCTTCACTCACTATTGGATACAGACCAAAATTGGTCATTCGTTAAATGTCCTCATTTCTTCATAGCTTCTATCATAGAGGTAATTGAATAATATCATATAATCTAGTGCTGATACATAGGAATGTCATCTTCCTTTGAATAAATATTCTTTTCAAAAGTACCACTGTGCATCTGCTTATCGACAACGATGGCGAAGCCCAAGTTCATAATAAATTGTGGTTTTACCTTTTTATGCGAAATATAACTTTGCCATTCCTTGGCCAAAGAGAATAAACACTGGGGTAAAGTACATACAACATGTCTAAATGACTATCACTTTTCCCCATCTACTTATAGATCACTTTTTCGGCGATAAGCCTGCTACAACAAAATTCGACATCCCGACAGGATGACAGCCATGAATCACACCCCCTGCTAGCGATACTTCCGCTGCATAGCCTTTGACCTTTTCTAGCGACAACCAACATAGTTCGACTTAGAAATGTAAAGATATCCATATATAAGACAGACTCGTCCTACTCATACAAACACTACGTATAAATTCAGGCCATAGATATACTGAAGCAAGAACAATCTATTCCTACCCAGCCAAAGAATAAATCGCAGTAGGCCTAGATTCGTCCGCGGAATCCGATCGAAGATGACGGAACTCCTTTCAAGGGAAGTAACTCACAAATGACTTCTCCTTAAGCACTTAACAAAGGAAATACTTTGTTTACAAAATATTTGCGAACATAATAAGTATATAAATGTATTATATTGCAAGATAGTAAAGATTGCACTTTACAGTCTTCTTCTGCCTCTCTTGCCAACTGCTCAATATACTTTCTCTTGTCTCTGTTGATACTTCTTTTTACGGCTTTGTTTGCTTCTGTGGACACTTCTTGAGCCTTGGCTTTGGAACTTTTATGTTTTGCTTGTGTTTAAATCTGCTTTCTTGTTTTTTCTGTCTTTTATCTTATTGATGGTTTCTGTTGTTATCCATGCTTTTTGTTGTCGCTCACTTTTAACAAGTATTTCTTCAAATGTCTTTTATACAGTTTTGACCTGCTGCCAATAGTCTTCGGTATTCTCTACCTCTCCCAGCTGTTGGAGCACTTGGAATTGGTTGGATAATGTGACCGCAAATTTGTCTCTTGTGTCTTGATTTCTTAGATATCCTACATTAAATTGTTGTCTATAATTTTGCATTGTTGCATATCTCTTGAGTTTCATTTTTACTTTGGCTATCAGAAGGTGGTGATATGATGCCAAATCTGCCCCTCTATATACCTTTACATCACGCATTGATGATCTAAACTTCTTGTTTATGCACATTTGATCAATCTGATTTTCTGTTCTATGGTCTGGTTATATCCATGTTGCTTTGTGTTCTCTTATGTGGAAACATGCTTCCTCCTATAGCCAGTTGATTTGAAGCACAGAAGTTTGAGAATAGTTTCCCATTTTCAATCATTATTCCTAGCTCATGTTTTTCCCATGACTTCCTCAAATCCGGTGTTGACTGTACCTATCTTTGCATTCATGTCACCCATCAAAATTGTGATGTCTCTTCTCTTTACTTTATCCATAATTTCCTGTGGTCTAGTATAAAATGCTTCTTTCAAAGACTATCTTTTTCCTTATTTGGTGCATAACAATGGATGACATTTACATGTATTTTATTTTAGCTGTTTTAAAAGTAGCTGTTATTATTCTCGGTCCAACAGCTTCCCATTCAATGAGTGCTTTCTGTGCTTCTTTAAATAACATTTGTGTACTCATTCTTGACTAATACTTTCCGCTCAGATTGTCTCCTCTGCCAGGTCATCTGAAATAATTACACAGTGATACCCCACGGAAGCGATTATCTAATTATAGCCGGTGTTTCGCCCATCCCTCAGACGGGTTTCTCTGGCAGACAATATGGCGTTCTATTCATCTATCGTACGAAACCATATTGTGTCCACAGACATCGACAACTATCAAAAGTGCCTAGGCAACTCAAATGATAAAGGTTCTACCGCTGACCTATGTAACCAACCTGGTATTATTACGATTCACCTGGCGAAACGTGAACAAGTCTGGGAGCGGCTTTATAGCAAAAATATGAATGAAAGTGCATAAAATATGCCAAATAAAAAGGGGATGAAGGAGTGAGAGAGGGGGTCAAAAGTACACGTACAAACGTTTTGTCACATAGCTGTTCTTCTCCAAATTTACAGACGTGACCAAACCGTCGTAACTGGGACTGTTCCATTCGGGTCTGAACAAACTGTATTGCAAAACATCACAGGAAACGGGTCTACGACCAGCTCTATTGTAAATACGCACAAATACAAATTTGACAATGAAGAAAAACATCAGTTACAGGAAAACACATTCGTAATGAAGTTTTTGTTTTTGGAAATATGACATCTTTAATTACGGATTCTCGTAATTTACAGGTTGGTCCTCCAAACACCAAGAGATGTTTAACCCGACAGCGTCTTGTAAAGGTATTGCCTCCCCTGCTTTGCAGTAGTGGTCCAACAGTGGATAAAACTCAAGAGTATCTGATATGGGCTTCAAATGTATTTACCTTCGCTCGAGATTACTATTGGCAGACATGTAGATAGAAGGGTGATGACACTTCTATTACAAAGGGAGTCTGCGAGGTCTAAAGATGACTTGGCGAACGTGAAATTCAAAGTGAAATAAAACTGCAAAATGGTCAGACTATATTCCTATCTTCCCACGCATTGTTGTTAAGATCCTAATCAGAAAGATCCAATAACACTAGTCAACAACCAAAATGTACCAGAAATGAAAATAGCTGATCTTAACTAATTTTGGTGTGCTGAAAACGAAAATGACATTAAAAAATGTTGATTGGCTCTAGTTTTCAAGATATATGCTACTAGTTTATTTAATTACGGTCAATTTATATATATGACGCAACTGTTGTGGGCGATTGCATAATTTTTTCTAATGACCAATAAAAATGTAACTAGAAGTTGATGATGCAATCCTACCTATGATTACATCACCTTTGTGTATAAATATCTTATCTCTGATAAAATTTTGCCATTAGTTAGTGCATTTGTCCTTATCAAAAGTATCGTAGTTAGAAATGCCTAGGACATGTGTGAACAGTGCTAATAATTTCTGTTATATCCAAACATCCCCTCTGCAATACGTCCGGTACCACATGGTGATGACCTACCAGTTCCCAAAGTGCCAGAATCATTTTCAGCTGCTTCCACTGATGAAGGAAGAGGACATTGGTGGTCCTGAACCATCAACCTCAAGCGATCCAGATTCTGAGCAAACTACATCCATTAAACCACACTTAATAACCCAAGGTGAACTGAATGATCTTGTAAGAGATCTGAATTTACTGAAGAACAAGGTGGAGCTTTTGGGTTCCAGATTGCAACAGTGGAATCTCCTGGCAGAAGATGTTACAATTTCTGTGTATAGGAACCGCCAGAAGCCGCTTATTACATTCTTTTTTCAAAGAGGGTGACCTTTCTGCGTGCCACAAACATTTTGGTGGTTTAATGGCAGCCCTCAAAATCAATTACATACCGGAAGAGTGGAGGCTTTTCATTGATTCATCCAAGACGAGTCTTAAAGCTGTTTTGTTGAATAATGGTAATGTGTTACCGTCAATTCCAGTTGGTCACGCAGTTCATATGAAAGAAACTTATGAAAACATTAAGCAGCTTTTGAAGTGTATAAACTACGATCATCATCATTGGTCACTTTGTGGTGACTTAAAAGTGGTCGCTCTTTTGCTTGGACTACAGGGTGGATACACAAAGTACTGTTGCTTTCTCTGTGAGTGGGATAGCCGTGCACGAAGTGACCGTTACATCAGAAGACATTGGCCAATCAGGCAGTCATTGCAGCCTGGCAGTAAGAACGTTGAGAACCCAGCACTTGTCGACACCAGCAAGATTTTGTTGCCCCCCTTGCACATTAAGCTGGGTCTCATGAAAAACTTTGTCAAGTCAATGGAAAAAACAGATGAGGCTTCCAAATACCTCATCAGAAAATTTCCAAGACTGAGTGAAGCTAAAATAAGAGAGGGAGTATTTGTTGGTCCGCAAATTCGAAAACTTCTTCATAATGACGAGTTTCTTTGCGTGTTGCATGGCAAGAAAAAAGCAGCATGGCTAGCATTTAAGTCAGTGGTGGACAATTTTCTTGGAAACAACAGATCTGATAATTACAATGAAATTGTAGAAAAATCTCCTTCTGAAGTATAAGAGTCTTGGCTGCAACATGTCTTTGAAAATTCATTTTCTGGATTCTCATCTGGATTTCTTTACGTCAAACTGTGGAGCAGTCAGTGATGAGCATGGTGAACGATTTCACCAGGACATTGCTGCTATGGAGACAAGGTATTAAGGCAATTGGAGCCCTTCAATGCTTGCTGATTACTGTTGGACTGTGACAAGAGACACCTCATCGATTGACTACAAGAAGCAAGCAAAGAGAGCTCGAACAGCAACTGAATAATGACGGAATGGGTTCAAATGTGCCTTTTTAAAACATGATATGTGAACTTTAAATAATGTTTTTATTTTTTCTATCATTTTATGTTGAAATATCAATTAATTGAGTATGTAACCACAATTTTTATAATGCTAAAGTAGAAAGACTAGCTGTTCACCCCAGAGAATTAAACAAGCATACATTATTTGTATTACTGTAATATAAATTCATCATTTTAAAAAAAACCCAGAGCCAATTGGTGAATTTCATTATGATATTTGAAATCAGCATGTCAAAATCAATAAGAAATGGTATATTTAATTTCTGGTACAAATAACTTTTGAAAATTTGTTGACTAGTGTAATTTGAAATCATGCAGATAAGGTGTGATGATTTCAAAAAAATATTCACGGGAAATAAGATGCGTGAAGCAAATGTTCACGTATTACCATATATGGACATCTGGGGCCTTGCATACACTCTTGCAAACACATTTGTAGACTCATATGATCTCAAATGTAATAAATTGATGATTACTTTTAAACAAGTGACCGGAAGCGACTATGTCACACTTGTCTGCCACACGTGTCACACAGACAGTAATCTCGTTATCTGTCGTATGAGTTCGCAAAAGCTCCGTGTCTGCCCATCTGGGTTACCAAACGAGTCGTCTTATCTGCGGTTCAATCTAAACACGCCGGCGACAATCTTATCTCAGTTGCTTAACGCAAGCTAGGATGACCGGGAAACAACAGGAGACATCACAGAGAGGAGTGTCAACAAAAGTTTGCACCTTCAAAATATTTGCCACACAAGCAGAAAAGAAAGAAAGAAAGAAATGTGCGATAATTGACAGCACATAATACAAATCAGTCCCACAAACGTACCGATACTGCCGGAGAGAAACAAAGACGATAGGAGTCGCCCCGTTTTGTCACACTACTACATTCATGTCTTCTAAGATACTGTGTTGTTCCAACTTGGATAAGTTGATTCTCTACTTACAAGATTTATAAAGTAGCCCATATTTATTAAGGTGACAATGCTGCATACAAGCAGATTATTTGTTTCTCTAGAACTGGTGGAATGTTCTACCTAGCTCTACGAACATCACTCCAGAAAGTCACAGTTATTATAATAAATAGACGTCAGAATAAATAGCATAGACTCGCGTATCGGAAGTACGGGATTTTAAGTACGTGTAGAGCAAGTGTTAATGAGAAAGGGCCTGAGATATGACTACCACATGGAGATAAAGAAACATATCGCAGGGTTACGCAGAGTATTTGGTAAATAACTATGGGGTGGGGCAAACGTCTGGAAATATAAGCAATTGTCATATATACATTTTTTTCTTTCTTCTAACTTTCAATAATAAGTTTTTTTCAGTGCCTATATGGATTCGGCATTCATTAGCAACAGATGAACGCACATATATTGTTCTCATGTACGCAAGACAGTGACGCTCACAAAAGTGAAGTAGCTGTCGATTCTCTATGAATCCAGACTTTTGGGCCACACTGTATACAATCCAACTGAAAATATTCCAAAAGTATGTTGTATAAGTGAGAAACAAAGTTTTTAGAATGAAGAAAAAGCGACGAGTTATTAAATCTAATCCCTAAGCAAGAAAACAAACAAACACAACTGAAGTATAAAATGATATGAGATGTGTCTCTTTTCAGAAAATGAACCATAATACAAAACTGTTTGTTGACTAATTTCGTTTGAATTTTATTCTGATAAATATATAATTTTTAAATTTCTTTACTAAAAAAGATGTTATGAACCATATATTTTTTTCTATATAACACATTAATTAATCTGTTTGTGACGTTTAGTCCTTACTTATTCGTTCCATTTTATCCCATATTATCACGTTTATTTGTCGTCCTGATTTCATTTCTTGAGATGGGCTATTATGTCACATTAGTCTTTAGATTACAGGTAAACTTAGGCCTTATGTAACTTCAGGAGTTAATTGGTACAGCAAATCTCTTTTCCCAAGAAACTGTGTTCTACATTGATAATTTTTTCCTTGGATCATAACGATGAATAGCACTAAAATAAATAAATTTATATTACACAAATAGATAAAGTGAGTGTGTTCGACTGGCCAAGCAATCAGAGCGCTTTCCTCTATGCCAGAACTAACTGGATTTTGGCGCTAAATCCTAACGCTAGCACATTCAAGTTTACCCAGCTGTAAATGGACTTTCGACTTTGCTCATGAGCTAGGGGAAAAGGGCATCGAGAAAACGAACGGGTCACATAACTTCATAAAAGCTGAAACCTTTCATGGTGAAGCATCTATACCCCTTCATTTCCCTATGGGGCAATCTCTGACATGGGTCTGGCTTTAATCTTTGTAATAGTATCAAAAAACAATTAATGTGATAATTGTTGTACATCATTTGTAATAGATAAAACAATTAATGTGATACATGTTATCATCTTCTGTAATAGATAAAACAATTAATGTGTGATACTGTTATCATATCTTTGTAAATAGATAAAACCATTATATGTGATCTCAAAGGTTATCATCTTTGTAACAGATCAAACAATTAATGTGTTACATGTGTATCATCTTTGTAATAGATCTAAAACATTTAATTGTGATTAAATATTTATCATTCTTTGGAATTAGATACAAACAATTGATGTGATAAAAGGTTATCTTCTTTGTAACTAAGATAAAATCATTTATGGAATGTGCGCTGGGGTTACTGTGCGATATCCTTCTTTGTAAGGCTTTGGGGTAATTCAACCCATTAATGGGTGATATAGGGGTCCTTCCATCTTTGTAATATGACTAAAATATCAATTAATGTGATAAAGGTTACATCAGTTTTGTAATAGAATCAATTGGATTTATGTGATACATGTTTATCAGCTTTGTAAATAGATCTTAAACATGCAATTATGATGATGAGTAATGTTATCATCGTTGTAAATAGATCAGGTAACAAATTTAATGCCCGATACATTACGTTTTTCCTCTTTGTTAATTGTTCCATCAACAAATATCCTCCCATTGTGATAAATGTTGTCAGCTTTGTAAATAGATCAAACGCAACGGTGTGTGATAAGTTGGTGGATTTCATTTTGCCCCTGGTCACCGTCGGTGGCCGCATGGTTCGTGTTAAGTCTTTATACGTGATACAATCACTCAGTGTCTGCAAGAATGTGTGGACAAGCTGGGTTTATGCTTTTTTATCAGTGAAACATTCAGATACAGAGAGGCAGAACTGCCGGGAGCAGTGGGGTTGACGTAAGTTTTTATACAGAGGCAACTAAATGGGGCAAGCACATAGCACAGTTGAGTTTGGGTGTTGAAGTTTGCTCATCTATAACAGACGTCGCGTGGGTTGTTCATCACGGAGTCAACGACTCGCATCTGAGCTCTCCGATCTCATCACCTTAGCACTATATCTATGGGGTGGGGGATTTTGGAGCTCAGTGCACAGAAATACCGTAGTGCCCGGACGTTGTTTATGGTGCCGAGGGTGTTATAGATAGTAGGCGGAATCTGTGAGCACTGATTCTAGTGTCTTCTTGCGTTACATGGGTTTGTATCTTATCCAACGTATATCATTTGTAAATTTTTGACCATGACATGTCTAAATCTTTGAAGGATTTCAATTTACGAAATCGGGATTTTAACGGAAGATTGACAGGGGCTGATATTGACACACGGAATGAGACATATTTTAAATGGTTGGGGTGACGCCCATCATCAAAGCGGGGCTAGGGGAAGCCGATCGCGTGTTCTTACATGACGTGCGGCAGGCTTAGGGATTATCGGGGCTTTTTGTGCAGCTATGGTTCATGAATACCTTTACTGTCAATTAATGTATCATTCCCTCCTACTGGGAATTCGATACGAGGGACCTATACAATGCTAGGGCGGACAACAATTTCAATCGTAAAATTTGCTGCAATTGTTCTAACAAGTGCTTTGGTGAAAGAGCGGCCGTTTTTGGGTCTATGTCTATGCATTTGGGGTTCTAAGTCCTACTCTATGGCGTTTGAGGTCTAAGTACTCTGGCCCATGTGGGTCTACAGCTCTCTGGCATCTTGTATAAGTGTATGGTTCTCGGTTTGGGTCTATGGCACTGGACGTCCGGTGGGTCTTTGTTTCATGGCGTTAGGGTCATGTCTTTGGCCCCCCTCCACCCCCAGCCTCCCCCTCACTCCCGTGTGGGGTATAAGTCTCTAGCAGGTGTTGGGTATATCGTTTGATGGCCCGTTGGGTACTAAGTCTCTGGCGTCTTTTGTGTAAGTCTCGGCGTTTGACGTCTCTTATCTCTGGCGTCGCGTAGGGTATTATGGATCTACTGGAGTTCTTGGTTTTGTCTCTTAGGCGGTTTGGGTCATTTGTCTACTACGTGTTGGGGCCGTGAGTCGTTTCGGGGTCTTTCGTTAATTAAGGCTTCTGGCCCCTCCAGTGGGTGAGTGTGTATGTCTCTGGCGTGTGGGTTAAGTCTGTGGGCGTGTGGGGTCTAAGTCTCTGCGAACCCGTTGGGTCTAAGTATCTGAAGTTTATATGTTAAGTATTGGCGTTGTGTGTGTTGTCTATGTCTCTTGGCGTGATGGGCTTAAGTCTCTGGGCACTCGTTTGAGTCTATTGTCTCTGGCGGTTTGGGTATTAGTCTATGGCTGTGTTGCGGTCTAAGTCTTCTGGCGTTTTGGATCTAAGTCTCTGGCGTTTTGGGTCGTAACGTCTCTGTGGCTTCCCCGCACGTTTGGGTCCAAGTCTCTAGCGTTTGGGTCACAAGTACTCTGGCTTTGTTGGATGTCATTCTCTAATGTTCTAGATGTTTCGTTGGTTTTTCGCCTTTGCTCCACGTCTATGAATTATGAGTGGTGGGGGTAGTGGGTGCTCTGATGTAACTCGCACGTAATTTCTTCCATCACGGCATCACGGAGCTATTAATATCGAAAATCTTGGACCAGCTTTGTACAAAAAAACGGTTTGTGCGCTCCACAGGTCCACTCCGGGCAGCGGATTGCATTACATTCCCTCCCTCCGAACTGTGCGTGTTACATATTGTTATTTTCTCTCTCTTCTGCCCTTAGGTCGAAAACGGAAAAACTCATCCGAAGGTCAATTATTTGACATAACTTTCCACACTTCCAATTACTTCGATTGCCGGCGCTTCACCTGATGGAATATTGGGTAACCACAACAAATCGTGACGGTCCACTCATTTGATCCTTGGTGAAAGGCTCTTAACGACAGGCATTTGCACAAGATGCGAGTATCCTTTACAATTCTAAAGAATATAGACTTGATATTCGAGCGTGCGCGGACAAAAATAACAAAAAAGCCCAGGACAAGACGGATGAATTGGACGAGTCATGTCTGTACACCGACGATTGAAGTAAGTGGGTTAGGCAAAGGCAGATTTCCTCCAATCCATGGCATGACCATGTTGAAGTGTGAGAGATCAAACGCGTAACTTTGTCAAGTTATAATCGGAATGTTTACATCAAAAATTTCTTAGAAAAGTAACGTTTGATAATTTTGCTCACTAGATAAGTCATGACCTATTGAAATATGTCATCATATAATTTAAACGAACCACATATCAACATTCCAAATAAGATTGGTTGTATACCTTGATGGCGAGAATAAAAACTTGCGTCGATTGGGAGTTTGTACCAACAACCTGGGAAGAGCAGGGTAGGAGAAAAAGTGCAAAGGTAATACATCATCTTTACAAGCAGAATTTAGTGGCAATCCTAAAAGCTTTAGAAAATAGCTGCAGATAAACCCACCAAATAAAGGAACCATTTAACAGATTCCCTTTTTCATAAGTATTATCTCCTATCAAGAAACAGTAAATGTAAATGTAGCCAGGCCCAGAGGACTTTTATAGTGGAAATACTTCAGGGTAATAATTTACTTGCACTCTATAGGGGATGCCGTGCAAACACTAAAAATGGTTATAATCAACTTGTGGGGATAGCTGGAAATGAGCTTGCAGACCAAAGATGACACAAAGGGGGGGAAGATCCTAGCACATAACAAAAATTGATGTATTCTTAGGGAAGTTTGAAATTAAGAAGCTTAAATTGCTCAAGAAATTAATTAACACGGAAGTGGACAAGTGCATGGGACCCAAAGTATAAAAAAGCAAGACAATCATTCTAAAATCCAAAAAACCCAAGCAAAAAAATGTCATATACAATGGAAATGAACTATAAAAATAAAAAACACAATTAATAAAAAAATGCTGAGGCAAAAAGCTTGAGGAAACGGGATATTTCATGATGAGGGAACCCTCATGTACAAGAGTCGTCTGAAACCAAACACAATTAGGACAACTTTCTGGTTGGATGCAAAAAAAAAAATTATGACTTGCAGAGGCAAAACATTAAGACAATTACTGTTAGTAACCACATAGGTAGAAATAAGTGTACGAAACATCTATAGGCACCATAAGACTCCTTCAGAAGCTGCAAAAAGTTATAAAAACACTATATTACAAAAACTAAAGCTAAACATATAAAAAATAAATTAGGATACGAGCCTGTGGTCCAGACTGGGTGATGAATAGACTCCCCACAGTGATTACATTCAGGATTAATCATAATAAAAACCGTCCAGTGAAAATTAAAAAAACATACCAGCTTAAGAAAAAATTCCAATATTTTGGATAAATAAAGACTTTTGCTTTGAACTAGGCTATAAATTACAACAAGGAGAAAATACCTACTAGGAGATAAATATAGTTTTAAACTTAATATAACATAAACTCATATTAAAATAAAGGTAAATACCATTACGTCCTGAATTTAACCATCAGAACCTTATACATGGTAGATGGTTCAAAGGGCGTGCTACAAAGGATAAAGTAAGCGAACCTCTTTATATAAATAAAAAAAGAAAACGTGCAATATAATCTGACATTTTTGGCAAGTACTAGTTAACTGTAAGAATCGCTTGCCTAAGACCACATTAACGACCTTGACGTTTGTTCTTTGAATTTTTCGGCCTTTTGTGAGCCCTGCAAGTCTCCTTTCTATCTCGTCATTGGCTGGTAGCCATGTAATTCATTTTACGAGTTATGGTATAGGTGTTGACTTCACGCCCCCCCGATATAATTATTCATTGCTTGATTTTGCGATCGTCTGCTTATTGTTTCATCCGAAGTTTTTCTTAGCTCCTGTTGCCAACGCTGCCATGGGGATATTCAAGGAATAGCCTCTACAAGACCTGTGTACAACGTCTTAGGCACTTTTTCATTGGCACCCCAAAGTTGTTCCCAGCTGTGTTTTCATTAATTGACATTCTTTTGTCCTTGCACCTCTACATTCGATTCTCTTGTCAAGCCGTGTTTTTTTAAGTCAGACGGCGATCAAAAAATACATGCATAGGTTGTTTAGTGTGATTTTCATTTTATATGAAATGATGTTCTCCGTTTAGTACTAGTTTGAAGCATCTAAGGGTCTAGAGTTGAGAGAGGAAATTACACAGGTGTACGTTTGTTTTCTCTTCATTTTTAATCTTCTTGAGCATGTTTTGGCCCATCTTCACCAGTGATGTTAGTGCTTGCTGCTTCAAGAATGTTTTGCAGTATGTGATACGTTCTTTCAGAGATCCACACAGGCTATGTCATCTAACAAAAGGAAGCATTGTGTGCTTATTTGTTTGTATTATTGTTAGTTATTTCATTTATCATGAAGAATCAGTGTATGGGTGACAGGACTAACCCCTTGTGGGGACACCAATGTAATGAAATCTGCCGGAGTGGGGGTGTTTGAGAGCGCACAAACCGTTTGTGTACAAAGCTGGTCATGGATTGCGTTCATTAATAGCTACTTGAGCAGGAGTGTTACCACAAGTATTCTGGACATTTGCACACTGGTATTTTAATAACAGCTACAACTTTAAGGTGAATTGTCAATGGTAAAGATTATGACATTTAAATCATGCCTCCAAGCAATAATTTTTATTAAAGCAGGAAAATCATGAATGATAATCCCCACGAAAACTAGTAACACGCCGTCTTCAACAATGGTTCTAGCTATCGAGGTTTAGACTAGAACACGAGTAATTCGAGCGACAACCTGATAACAGTTTTGGAAAGCCACAGTATTATATACTATTATTATCTCTATGTTCTATAGATGACGTTTACTTTTCTCAACTATAGCACTAAGCAGAAAACAGGAGACTCGTTTCCCCCGAATAACAGGTTTTCACGGTGGATTATAGTCGTCGTTGTTTAATCAACAAACAGATATATTAAACCGCTGTAAACGGTTCTAGTTTTTTTTTTTTTTTTTTTTTTTTTTTTTTTTTTTTTTTTTTTTTTTGCGTTCACCCCGCTATTCACTCGAAGGCGAAATCTACAATGGTTTATTATTTTATGTCTAACAACCTGACATTGATTTTCACAGTGTAGTTCCCCAGTAATCCCTTTATTTTTGTACAGCAGACAGAGCTGTCCCTTCGCCATTCACGCAAATACTCGCCGATTTCGGAGGTACCCATTGCAGCTGGGTTGGATCAGGAGCCGCTCAGTCAACATCGGGTCAGGGGGGACGGGGGGGACCCACTCCCTTCCAATGGTTGTTCGCCCCAGGTACTCGATGGTTAATACAGTTCCTATTTTCCCGGGGGTCGACCGACAAACACAAAAAAAAATTTTTCCTTTTTTCAAAATTGGGGCCCGTCGGGGCCCGGGTTTTTGGATCCCTGGAAATTTTCCACCCCGGTTTTCGCCCTGGGGAGCGGTGGTTTTGTAAAAACTACGGCTCTAGAGCGGCTCACACGGGTTCTAGCTAGATTTTCCGATTCTGGAGATCACTGAGTTGTCTCCACCCCTGTCTTGTATGTACGTACACGCAAAGAGTACACGGGAAAAGTTTTTAGTCTGTGCGTCTTACTTTTAAAATGGGTCGGTTTTTTCACAATACGCGCAGGTCTCGTTGATATTTCTGGATGATTCGACTGATCAGCATCGCCCCGTTCCGCGAGGAAATATAGGTAAACTTAACCATGGTTTGGCTACTGTTATGACTGGCAGGGTCGCGGAACTGTTGGTAAACTTTCCGTTGCTTACGTCTCAAGATAAAAGAGAAATGGATTTAAAAATTGAGGTAATCGCAGGCCTGTCCAATTTAAGGCTTTGCTTCGCAGAATCATAATACGTTTATACGGCGAATCACAGGGCCAAGGTCTGTAGATACTGCTAGAACTAATTTTTCTATTTTTATCGTCACACAGCATGAATCTTTCAGACTTTTTACATCTTTCAAGAAGTTATGGCTATGACACCAAGCACATGGAGAAGAGAGGCTGGATCAGAGGTGAAAATGAACGTGCCGAGAACGTGCACAGAACTTGTAGTTGTTTGCAATGTGACAGGGTGTTCTTGGCATGTGGGGTTTCTAGGGCCTTTTAATTCCTATGGGCACCCCCGTATAACCTGTGAAGGGGTTTTTTTTTTCAGTGTTTTCCACTTGCCAATATTTGGTGTCTACATTAATCGTATTATTGAACTACTCAGGTTTAGTTGTACTTCATTACACAAGAAGAATGGGGGTTTTAACCTTATTGTTTTGTAGTCACACTAACCGCGGTCTTTTTCATGTGAGGTGTCTGTCGGTATATACTATTATTTTTTACAATTGGCGCGACATGCTATATTGAGCTCGCACACCGCCTAAATTTCTCCAGTTTGTTTTTCTTCTAGACGGAGCTTCGGTGTATTTTTAGTCTTTTTTGTAGGGCCGCCCCCCCCTGTGTGGGTGGGGGGGGGTTGGGTGTGTAGGTTTAGGTGAGGTGGAGATGAAACGTATACTTATTTGTTCTAATCGGTCTGTGTTAACTGTATGTGTCACTTTAGGATCCAAGAGGTTAATTGAGGTTATCCTTACTGTCAGTAGACATATCTTAATTAAGCTAAGGATGTTATTATTTGAGCGTACTCAGGATCAATCGCGCAAAGACTTATCTTGAGTGAACGGCCTGGAATGAGCGCAGTATGTGTCATGGATCACGTTCTATTCAGTATAGTTTAACCGTTTCTTTGGCCTATTTTACATTAGTGACTATGAGGACTATATCTTATTAGCATCTATATCCTTTCATATGGGGTGGGGGGGCGGGGGGGGGGGGGGATTACTCGCATCACATGCTATTGGCTAAGATCTGGTCGTGACAAAGTTTAGTCACGGGGGAGGGGGGAGTGGCTATGCTCTAAGAACTACTCCTATTGTGAGCAGTTTGAGGGTGTTTTGAGTGAGTGTCGCACAAGTACCTCTGAAGGCCTCTTTTAAGGTAAGCTATGCAGTAAGGTACTGAGGTTGAAGTATCGTGAACAGGTCATCTGAGCATGAAGATCGACACTGTCCTTATGGTAGTAGGAGGGTGGGTAGCGAACGTGACCACGTATAGGTTGGTGAGGGCGAGCACGATTTTCGAGCGTGCGTGAACAGCAATGAAAGGACTTAGAGGTCATAGCGCCGATCTAGATGGTGGCTAAGAAAGCGAATGACCATGGCGAGTCTCTCAATTAGCGAAAGAACTTACACATGGTTTTAGCATTAAGAAGAGTCACACTGGGGGTGCATAAGGAGAACATTAATGGGTGGGGCTAAACCACGTAGGGGGAGGAAACGTTTCTGTGTGGGCAGGGTAAGAAGGAAAAAGTCACGTGTCAAGTAACCTGTGGACATTAGAAACTCACGCTCAAGGAAGCAAAATGAACATAGGATCCAACTCAACCCAGCTCCGAATCTGCAAGGGGGAACGATTGAACGCGGCCTCTGGTTGACGGCGGCCGGAGGTGTGTATGATGAGCGTACTCTAAAAGAAGAGTCCGTCTGGTGCTACTACAGCTTTGGGTCAGGGAGCTGTCTCAGGCATGAGGTTGGAAAACATTAATTGAGTACGCAATGGGGGGTGGTGAATACACGAGCATAGATACAAGAATCCTGAAAGACGAGATTCCTAGGGGCGCGGCGGACAAACTAATCTAGGTGACAACGTGCTTCAGGACACCCACCAAAAGTAAGTTAGTAAGACAATGTAGGGGTGATACGTACTGTAGACAGCGTACTCGGTGGTTCATACAGGTCATGGGTTGAGCGAGTGGCGCAGGAAGCGTGTGGAAGGAGGGACGTTTTGGATAGGGCACAGTTAAGCTAGTGGTCGCGACGAGTGAGGTAAGTTAGGGCTATTAGCGAAAAGCTTAGGGAGCTAAATAAACTTAAGGTTGACCAAACGATTGTCTAAAATCATATGGTAGGGGACATTTTTCAAGTCAAGGTTCCAAGGTCTGGAGAGGGGGGAGAGTAAGAACTGAGTGATGGAGAAGGAGTACGCGTAGTTTTCAGCCCTGGCTCCAACATTTTAAAAAACAATCGGTTTCGTGATTTCACAAGATGGAAAAGGAATTTCAGCCTACATGCTTGGGAGCTAGTCGACCAAATACTGGAAAGATATTGGATAACCCTTTAAACTAACCTGGATATTCTCCGCTTAAACCCAGGAAGAGATACATACATAAAAAAGTTGGTTACCCAAAAGGAAGCGTCAATAATAAAACGAACTGTTTTCGGCTTCATTAAATCGAGACTACGCGATTGTTTTCCAGCAGAATGGGGGGAGTGGATTGTGCAAAGATGGACAGGAATATCACGAGTCGCGCAAGTGCAGTCAGCTCCACTTATGTCCCCAGATCTTAATCATTGGAACAAGCGGTTAGGATGGATCAATGATTTAAAATCCACCGAAGAGGCATAAAGTTCAGCTTGGGTGTGGGGGAACCATGAACCGGTATCTGAAGATTAGAGTTGTCGCTTGTAAGGGGGCAAGAGTTGGAGGACATGCACGTATAGATCACACAAACGATACGGCAGTTCTGGCCTTTCAAAATCCCAGCAGCAAATTTAGAACCTCATTTACGGATCAGTCCACACTTTGTCACCAACAATCCCATCTTAAATAAACAGTATTATGAGATGGAAGTATTTTCATTGCAAAGGGTCTGTGAATGAAGATCATATTTAGTGAAAACCAAGAGTCTAGTTGAAGAAAGAGATCTCCATGACGTTACGGTTTATTAGATGTTTGCACAATTGGAATATAAAAATGCTTTCTTTACTCACAATACCATCTAAGGAACGTAGGACTGGAGTTGGAACGATTGACTTATCTGATAGATCCATGAGTTTCGACGATTTTACAAGTATGACGTTCTCTATGGCAAACTCCTTTGTGTGACGACTCATGGTTAGAAATAGGATGTTACGTTAATGAGTACGGTTTTCTTTAATGTCCTTCTTTCCGTGTCCTCTTTTTTAAAAAAAGTTTCTCTTTTGGCTTCATAGCCATATGGCGTCTAGAATACAGTCTAGTTCTAACATCCAATGAAAGTAAAATAGAATGTTTAAGAGTGAAATGGACTTGCTTTAGAAATAGTGATATCATCAATACAAACGTTGCAGAAATACCAACTTGTAATTCTTAACACTCGTCTTGTTGTTAGGGGTTACTGGCTGTGAATAATACGGTGTGCTGTGTAAAAAGGGTTTCTCGAAGGCAACAAAGGAAACAGCCTGTTTACGCCTTATGCTGAGTTGCATAAGTTGGGATATGGTGTTACGACTGTCTGTGTTTTACCATATTTTTAGGTTAGGGGAGATAAGGTATGTTTTTGTTCAAGGGATAACATTTAGTTAAATAAACACTTATAATGATGTTGATAAACTGTTTAATTCATCTTTAAACAATTTATTAACCTATCTTCAGCTTAATATATTTTCATGACGCAAAAATATTGTTAACTTGGTTCTTATAGTATGCGTGGGCACTTGCTATAATGTTTTGGTTTTTTTTTCATCATGTAGTCATATTAATAAACCATCTTTCAAAGACTGCACATCTGATGCATAATATGAAAAATTATTTTTTCGAACACTTTTTAGGGCTGTTCTTTCATTGGACAATATTATTCTTTGAATCACTTCGTTATGGTTAAAAAGTACTATATAGTTCCATTGGCTTTATATGAAACGCTCTTCATCAATCTAACGAAATTAAGTACTTTATTAAAAGATCATTCCCAAACAAACAACCTTCATAGCACAGCTCTTTAACTAATAAAGACTAATCACTAGATAATATTAGACTGGAGGAGTTATTTACTGTAAGTTCCGTTACAGACAAGAGCACGTGTTTAAAGAAGGTTCTGTTTGGAGGCACAATGACTTTATTTGCGTATTGTTCGTAATTTCTATAGAGGGCTTCGAGTAAAATACCAAGACAAACCTTTAATCCGGCAATCTAGATCACTTTAACGTCATTGCTTGAGATGATTGTGATGTTATAACGATGTAGATAGTTGATTTCTCGACTTATAAGATAGTTACTAATAAATTGTCTGTCAACATTAGGGTCGTCACCGGAGACATCTTTTATTATGGTGACTTTTAGGTCTCGATACTAAAGCAGTATGATCCTGTTACGTTTACGTACGGTTTAACAAGGAAAACACTGAGTTCTGTTGGAACTGGTAGTGAATGGTCTAGACTCCACTGTTACGCAATCGAATGGTATTTACTCGCTTTCTTACTTCCTCGTTCGTCCTTGAAAAGGACGTTGAATCAATAGTTGTGTCACGTGCACAGCAGAAAGCTTGTAGGTATTTCGCCACTTTGCCCCCGGCGCGAAAAACACATCATGATCTTCTGTAGGGATTAGTTTGTATCAGGAAACTCATGGAATTGCCTTCCCTCTTCGATCCCATTCTCTTCATCAGACTCTGTGATGCAGTCTTTCTTCGGGCTCACACTTGGACCCTGCCTTGAGTAGGGTCTTGGTCAGCTCTCATTTCCGCTGACCTGCTGACGCAAGAGTAGCAATTCTATGATTATGAGTGCTAATCTGCATTCTCCCCTCACTGCTGGAAGCATTCCACTTCGGCACCTTGCGATTTAATTTATAAAAAATGATCGTAGCAAATAATCTGTAGCAATTGCATTTCATTTAGAAATATGTTAAACCCTCACTAATACTGACCATACTAATTCACAATAGCTACTATTTATATTATGTTAATCATACTTATGTACACCTCTACGGACATTTTTAGGGACCATGGGGGTTTCACGTCTAATGTTTGGTGAAAGTACGTAGGTAATATTTGTATTTACAGATGTGTCAACCTGACCTTATAGTATTGTACATATGTGAACATGCGATTGGTGAGTTACTGGACATTCAAGTTACGGACACTTGAGCGTTGAACAGAAGAGTCTGTGCTAGAAGTAAAATGTGTGAGAATTATCTGTGGAACATTGATCGTGTAACAAATGAACAGATTAAAACACACATACAAGTGATGTCTGTGGTAAAGTGCATGGTCACATGATGTGGGACAAGTTCAAAACAAGTTCACGTTGTGGGTGTGTTGTCTTTAATGTGTAGCTCACAACAGTTCAAACTATTTGGTGGGGTGGGGGGGGGGTTTGCAAAACATTTTCTGCCACATTCAATATTATTTTTGTATGGGTCCACCCTTTCCAGCGAAGCTCTTCTTTTTATGTCTCTTACGTTGATAGCTATTTTTTATTGCTATATATTGTATTATTTTTATTTATATTATAGTTATATATATATGCATATTATATATATATTATATATATATATATATTATATATATATATTATATATATATTTATATATATATATTTAGAAATTATATATATATATATATAGGGGTCGTCCAGTATTTGATAAGCGAGTGTCAACGACCGGGGGGATTTTGATTATAACCATGAAACGGGCTCCTGGGAGATTAATACCCTCTGTGGAGGTTGGGAAGGAGCGATAACTCCTGACGGGTTGGAAGGGTAAAGTCCCACATGCCACCTTGGGGTGCCTCCGCAATGGACATGTCATTGTGCCGGGAGCGAGGGACTATATGAGCCTAAGTGGGCTGCCATCTATAGGTTATGGAATAACAATGAGGGGGTACATATATATATATTTTTATATAATATATATATACTCTTATAATATACTGGACTCATATGTATATATATATATAGTAGATATGGTTATGGTGATTGTGTTGTGGTGGCTGTTGGTGTGTAGTATATTGGATTGTTACAGGGGTCAGCTTGTTGAAAAGTAAACAATTTATTTTAAAATGTAACTAAAAATGTAAATGCATATTTTCTTTTCTCAAAATTATGTCATTTTAAATATATAATTATATCAATCTTATAAAGTAGGACGTTATTGTTTCTAGTAAGTCTGGATGAATATCTGCGATGTTTCATCGTTTGATTATGTACACTGATGGGTGTGTATAGTCCGTGGTGAGAAATCTTGATGGGACTTCTCGGCTAGAGTTAAGGGAAGGATTGTCACTGAACATAGCGGGGGTATTACACGACAACTGCTAGTACAGCTTGAGAATGAAGGTAGAGGCAGCCCTAAGGTGGCTGTCTGAAACTTCATTTAACAAGGGCAGTTGTTGAGTCAGAAAAATACTCAGTCCATGCTTCGGAATGTCCTAACTGAATAGCTAGAGCCTGAATGGAAAACATCCATAGAAGATTCGAATCTTCAGGCAACTGGTGTGGATCTACTGTCCTGCGTCACGCGGCAAACGAAGGAGCTTAACAGACTAGGTTTCAAGGGCAACTTAGGTTGGGGTCATTGGATATGGTTGATGGAGAGATACTGAGGACTATTTACGATTCAACCTATTAATGAATGGCACTGCAATCGATCAATCATTCAAGTCTAAGATTGCTGGTGTTTGGACTTAGCTGTAAGACTGGCAGGGATGGACAAATGAGAGGATGTATCTGGCGTGTATACAACCAGCGCGCAACAAGAAGGGAAATCAACATGTTACACCCTTCTCCACATTTTGCTGAGAGGGAGACTGAGCACATTTGGGTTTGCCCAGAGTGCAATGATGTCGATTCTGAATAATAATGATAATAATAATAATAAAATTAGAAGGTATAATTATTACATATTGACAGTGTTTATGTATTCAAAATATCAAATACATCAGACATGGAATTATGTGTCTTCTTCTTCTTTGATCCTTAGCCGCCGGACTGTCAAAGCAGTCAATGACCAGCACGCCCTGGTGGCGTCTTGTAGAGCAGCAACAAACTACAACTTCTTGCTCGGTCGGCGGCCATCCTATGTGCAAGTAACCTAGCTCTGGTGCATTATTTGCCATCCCGACATTGACAGTTCCATGCCAAGATTTTCTTAGTCTCTTCCATCGCTTTCCTTCAGGGGTCCATAGATTAGCTAATCTTTGAGATGGCATCGGAGGTCTTAGGTCTAAGGACGGGATGTTTTTATAAATCCAAATGTGCGGAATATTAAGGGCTTTTTGACAGAACTTATGTATATCTCAAAGAAACAGAAACAATTTATGTTAAAATATTACGGTTTAAATAATTATCATGCAAATTTTTGGAGTAAAAGTCTAGACTTACCATAAAAAATAAACGTTTCCACAGGTCTGATTCTCCTAACATAACTTTTTTCATAAATGTGGCGAGAGGTTTTATTTGGCTCTTGGATCAGTATAGTACTGACAATTACAGAAATAGAATTTCTGCAGAAAAATGGTGAAGTCCCAGTGTCTGAGAGGACTACTGGTATCACAAATTAGTTACGGCTGTGAATGATCTGATCTCGAAACAATAGTAGAGAGGAGACCGACATAAAGTGCCACCTCCGCTGTGTAACTAACTGTGATATTAAAAAACAAGGAAACAGATTTTACTTAACAATGATAAAATTGACAAGTCTTCAAATACAATTTCCTTATTATTTATTTAGTATATACACTATCTACTCTTGTGCTGAAGGGTGAATGTTGAAAAATGGAATGTAATGAATTTGTAAGTTTACATATGATTTACAAATATTTATATTTATATAGATATGTAAATAAATATTACAGCAAGTTTTCCAATTATAGGAACAAAAATTATATCAGCTGTGCTGTTATTCAATTATAGTACATGTATCAGCTGTGCTGTTAATTAAGGATATAACACTTATTAGCTATGCTTTTATTTTTGTCTCTTGCTATGCTAATTTCACTTTTTCATCACTGACAGTTTCTATGCTCACAATGCCGACAGAAATGGTACTAATGTGTACTCATCTCTTAGAAGTGCTGTCCTTCTTGGTTTGGTTGACACAAAACACCAGCTGTTGATCGTTTCGTTAGCCCACCCAAGACTGAGGGGGACTAAAGATGTAGAGTCTTGACAACCTCTATGCTCCTGCGGAGTTCCAGGCAGCTGGATTGACGACCCACGATCTCAGTTTTTATGACACGTATAAAACCTGTAACAAGGAAAAAATAGGGGCTAATTTCTGTCCTCAAGCCCACCTATTTCTATTGTATATGATATGAGCGTGTCTCAGTGTCTGCATGTAGGATGAATGACAACATGGCTCAGTATGATTTAGCAATAGCGAAACAAGACATGTGTCTACTTGCAAAACATTCTTTCTGATAAACTAATACATGGATATCATTCAATAATATAAATTCAATGCATGAATACATTCAATAATATAAATTCAATACATGAATACATTCAATACATGAATACATCCAATAATATGTACACCTAGGTGTGATACAACAATGTCCTTCCCCCTATAATATACCAGGCCCTCTCTGACAAGTGCTATAATATATCCTAACAATAACGTTATGTTCTTATGATTAGTCTTTGTCTTTTCAATCATTTTTTAGGACTTAATTTTTTTTGGCCCAAGATATAATCAGTAATTCTGATAGGTAGTTATAAATGACACACACACAAAATACCAAAATTATAGACCTGCTGAAAGCCTATTTTTCCTAAAGGTTATCGTAAAATATATTTACCCTCTAAGATTTCAAACCGGCCAGATTTTGACTCGACTTAGCAAAGCAAGTGCAGGTCCATTGCACTCCGGGTAAGCTTATAAATCAAGGTGACAGCTTCTCCTCTTCAGTCGGTCTGTATCTTCTGGCGTCACGTCGGTGATGTTGATTATGCATAAAATCCGCCCGTTTATATAGGTAGGTAAATTTACTTAAGGAAAGCGTTCTGGTTTTCCTGGCGGAGCAAATGATTTGGTTTCTCCGGTTTATTCTCAAGCTCTGTACAGCCTAATTTTATTCTGTTTTCATCCGCCTTCTTGCGTGAACAAAAATGGCCGTTAATTTATTCTGTTCTCAGAGAACTGGTGAACGTTTTGCTCTTTACGTTGCTCGTTGATTTGGTTGAAGCAAATCTGTATATTGTCAGTCATAGTGATTAACAAAGTATAGTGTGGTTATCCACACTCGTTTCTTCGACAATTTTTTTTGAAAGCATATCCATTTATCCATAAGAAATACCCATTTTATTCGCTTCTGATGAAAAATAGTTTTTTTTTTGTATCCTTTTTACATACGGAAGTCTTTAATAAAAAAAATCACACAAAAAAGAAATTATACTGATAACGTGCATGAGAACTAATTATTTCATGTGATTAATTTCATGTGATTAACACATGTGGTCTGAAATAAGTGAGATAAAAAAAACAAGAGGCAGGTCATATTTGATGCTTGAAACTGTTTACCCGACAGCTATGCTCAGCTGAAGAAATTTGCATTTGGGCGTCTTTAAATTTTTGGATCAACTTTAATTATATCAAAAGCAAATTAAGAAGCCAATTGAATGACGTGAGTATCCAGTCATGCTTGAAAATGAAAACAACAGATTATTCAACTAACTATTGACCAACTTTGCAAGGAAATCCAACAGCAAGTCTCGTTAAATTTTCTTACTTTTCATTTGAATATTTTATTTTATTATTGTGGTACATCTTATCTGAATATTTATTACTGAAAAAAAAAATTTTTAAACTAATGTATTACTTATTGTGCATTATAAATAGCATTTGAAAATTTGTGTTTATTATTTTCAATTATATATATATATATATGTCAAGTGCTTAGCTGTGTGTGCACATTGACAAATATGTATTACATTACACAGGAAGCGACAATCATGGCTCGTTATTCACAGCTAATGTTAACTCCCTGAACTCCAACAAGCAGGCACGATTTTCCAACAATTTTATGTTCACAAACTTTGAGCATAATCACAATAACACTATCAGAATGCCGCTTTGGCCATAAATCACAAGAAAAGCACAATGTATGATGTGCGGAATCGGAAACATCATCTAATGGAAAACGAATTTCACTTTATCTCAATATATTTTCTACTTTCCGTCATCCAATTCGCCTTCACTCTCCACATAATCTCTCCTCGCTCCAATCTCTCTCTCTCTCGAATGATTTACCCACACATGACCCTTTTCACACCTGACCAGTCTTCACCACCACTTCGTTCACAACAACTCAGTCATGCCCGTGAACTCGACATTAGCGCTTACTGCTACTTATGGATTCATGCCCACAGTCAAACTTAACAGTCACTCACTTCAAATCCACAACTTACATAAAACCTACATATAAAACTCTAGCTCCCGTCGGGGCATAAATACTGACATTAATTCTATAAACCGTTCTTGACAATAAATATATATATATATCATTATTATCATTATTATTATTGAATGAGAGATACCATGCGAATTTTTTTTTCTTTTTGTGGCTCTTCAATTTTTTTTAAAATGGAGACAAAATTAAATATTTCGCTCATTGTCATTGAAAGGTTCCCGACTCCTGCCATAGTGACATTTGATTATGGAAACAATGTCAGCTGGAAATTCCATAAACCCTCAGTATTTTTCACAGGTTGTTAATGAGTATGCTGTCAAAAGCCTTTTCAAAATCAGCAAAGTTAATGTATAGCTATCTCTGCCATTCTGAGAACTGCCGTATAGTGTTCATGTGAATGAATATATGAACAGCGCAATTTTCTTTTTGAACCATGCTTGTTCTTTACCTCAGTTTATGTTCTACTGCTTTTGAAATTAGCTCGAAAATTATACTACCTAGTGTTTTACTGGGAACTAAGAGGAGAGTAATTCCTCTCCAGCTGTTGCAGTCTTTAAAGACGCCATTCTTGGGCAAACTGACAATTATTCGTTTATTCCACTCCGTTGGCGTTGTCACTATTTTCCAGACTTTTGCAATGTCGATTCTAATAGTTTTACTGCTAGTTCATGGTCTGTCTTAAATAACTCAGCATTTAAAATGTCGTGACCAGGAGCTTTTCCATACTTTAACCGTTTGATAGCTGTGATTATTTCTTCCCTTCTTGTAATGTCTGTATTTACGTCTAGATAAGTTTCAGCCCCAGGAACATTCAGCTGCATCTCTTGTGGTTCCTAATTCCGTGTTTCTCCGAAGTGCTCTGCCCATCATGTTTCCTGCCCCTGTGCTGTGGTGATGAAATTTCATTGCTTATCTCTTACTAACGTAATATAGTTTGCACCCCTTTTTCCGCGGATGGTTTTAGTTATTTTATATACTTTTTTATAAGGCTACCATTAAACGTTAGTTGCTTATCCTTTACAGGACGTGGCAATCAACCCCAGCTTTTGTTGGCTGTTTTTGATTTTTCTAGGCAATTTTTTTCACTCAGTAGTTTGCCATTGCTTTCTAAAAGGTACGGCGCTTAAACCATTCTTAAAAATCCACACAAAGCGATCTGCTACCAAACCGCCTGCAGCAGGTTTCGTACTATCATTACGTACCCGAAAGTGCATAAGCATTTTGCTGAATAACTGAATAATGGTGGTTGTAGTGGATTTTGATGGTATTGTATGGTTGATGTCACCTGGTGTGATGTATGAGGTCAGCTGTGAAGGCTCCTGAGATAAATGTAGATGTGAATTACAGGAGGCCCTTCTTGCTACCACTTACGACCTCACACATATCTTTTTTCTAATGAATGTGGCTACGTTAAATGTCTAGGGTACTGTTATGTACTGTGTTGTGGTAGATTACACACACACACACACACACACACACACACACACACACACACACACACACACATATATTTAAGAAGTCTAATAATATTAATAAATTTTAGGACAAACTGAACTAACTCAGGCTGTTTTAGTTTGTTAAGGGTAAATATTTTGATAAATTTATTTTGTTCTGAACCAAAGGTTTAGTTGGTCAGAACATAAGAAATATTATGGAGTCATAAATGGAATGCAAAATCATATGACATAATAAAATGGAAAATGTGTACTTAATTATTTCAAATGACTGGTTAATACTAATTATATTAAGATAGTCACAAGGGAACTTATTACTAGATATGCTGTTGGGGCGGTGTCATCACTCCCAGTCTATGACTGCCAAACATTGTTCGTTGACTTAAGGAATAAATATATATAGTTTAATTTCCCCAATGTCATGGTTTTATTTAAAAGTGAATTGGGAATAATTTAGTGAAAATGTCGTTGGTGAAAGTCCAGCAGGCCAGATATTGACTTATCATGCCTGCATCGATCCTGTACAGAAGTCTGGTGGCCCCACCTCTCCGTGCAGGGGCAATATACGGCTGCTCTGACACAATGACAGACTGCTCTGGTCCACACTTGTATATATTATTATAGCATTTGACACCGAGACGCTTTGGTGCCAAATCGAAACTCACACAGTTCTGAAACAAAAGTATTGGTCATGTGTCAGAATTCTACTTCTGAACCACTTCTGCACACAACACTACACACAACACAACACCACAATAGACTAGGGTCAGATCTCTCTGACCACACAGCACATCTTACCAAGTTGGTTTCACATAGTATCAGTTCCCCAAGACTACATTACATCTGAGATATTTTCAATAGCTTCCTGCTATTAAATAAGATAGGTGATTTGTTCCACTTTTCTCAACACTAGATCCTTTTCCATAGTTTTATTTAGGCGTGCCTATATATTTTCTCTGTATGTATGTCTCTAGTGACCCTGAGTCTAGGGCTGGGACCTAGAGCGAACACTTACTTGTCGTAATCATTTTTATGATACGGCAGTATCAATCACTCGAATTATTAAAATATACAGAATAAATATTAATTTCATTCTTACCAGAATTCAGAAATGAGAACACAGTTAAAGTTTGCTAGCAAAACTCAGCTGAGCTGCTGGCTGTATGATGGCGTCCCACTATAAAGTTTATATTCTTATGGAATCAAACACCACTTTGGATACAAACTGCGTCTCTGAACAGACTTTATGGCAAATGGCAAACTTTCACCTCGCTATCACGCTACCATAAAATGCGTTGACCAATCGCCGACTACCCCTCTAACCTTCAAATTGGCAACCAAAAGTCACTTATGGCAGTCAATATCTCAGTCAAGTATGTATTATACGGTCTGTTTAGTCCGTCTGTCTCTACTTGTTTTTTTCATAAATACACACGTAGTTTTACTTGCATTTCCTTCACGAATCTGCTGCCTAAGTTATTTTTTAGCTACAATGTCTCCACCACATTCCCTCTCTTTAATTACAGCTCGATTTTTACGTTTGCAGACTCAAGGCCCAGAGATTTTGGTTACTTTTAGTGACATAGGATAACAGTGCAGTCGCTTGTCTGTTGTGAACAATACAGTCTTTTGTCAATATCTTCCTTATTATCTATCCGTCTGTATAATTGAAAGCATATTATTTCTTTGCTCAAGATGGGCTATCAAACTAGCTAGGTTTTATTTTCATAACTCTATTATTAAGAAAAAACCTATTTTTTTCTCAAGTTTAGATTTTTGAAATTTGTTCGAGATCCCTTCCCTCATGTGTGTTTTGCCGCGGCATTCAAATAAAGACCAAGTATCGAAAATCATCCAAGAAATGACTGTCTCGATCCAGGGCTAATGTCCATTTCTTGTCCATTTCCTTACTTTATGTCAACTCGGGACCGGTGAATTTTTTTCCTTTCACCCCACACCACCTGCGTCTTTTTGACGGTTTGAACTTCAAAACACGTGTTCATAGAGTCATATTTTTCCTTTTTTGTGTCCTCCGTTCTCTCCCGTCTACAAAGGGTAAACGTTTCGTCTGCACTTCTAACTCGTTAGTTTTAAATGGCGGTGGGAAAGCTGGCATGGGCGAGCATTCTCCTAGTATCTTACGCATTATTTTTAACCCTACATTTCATCGTTAATTTTGGAGAGATTTTTAAACGTTGTATCATTGTGACATTCATCACAGTGGTGAAAGATACTTAAGTATATGTTTACCACAGAGATGCTTCAAACACTCATTACAAGGGGAAGGAGAGTTACCAGTGGCATTAATTTTGTTATAATAAATCTGTTTTTTTTTTTTACATATAATCATATATAACCTCATGTTTATGTTGTTGTAAAAATGTATGTCTGTTTTCAAGATGTCCTCAAGTATTGCGGAACTAAAGATCGCCTAGTTGGCCAACCTTGGTTTAGATTAAGTTCAATTAGTAGTTGTGTTAGTACCTGTTGTGTTGTCTTAGTTCATGACAGATGTCAGCTACCAGAAAGGAATATTTAGTTGTGTTAGTACCTGTTGTGTTGTCTTAGTTTATGACCGATGTCAGCTACCAGAAAGGAATGTTTAGTTGTGTTAGTACCTGTTGTGTTTTCTTAGTTTATGACACATTTCAGCTACCAGAAAGGAATGTTTAGTTCTGTTAGTACCTGTTGTCTTGTTGTAGTTAATGACAGATGTCAGCTCCCAGAAGGGATTGTTTACTTGTGTTAGTACCTGTTGTGTTGTTGTAGTTAATGACATGTGCCAGCTCCCAGAAAGGATTGTTTAGTTGTGTTAGTACCTGTTGTGTTGTCATAGGTAATGACAGATGTCAGCTACGAGAAGGGATTATTTAGTTGTGTTAGTACCTGTTGTGTTGTCATAGTTAATGACATATGTCAGCTACCAGAAGGGATTGTTTAGTTGTGTTAGTACCTGTTGTGTTGTCGTAGTTAATGACAAATGTCAGCTAACAGAAGGGATTGTTTAGTTGTGTTAGTACCTGTTGTGTTGTGGTAGTTAATGGCAGATGTCAGCTACCAGAAGGGATTGTTTAGTTGTGTTAGTACTTGTGTTTTCGTAGTTAATGACAAAAGTCACCTACCAGAAGGGATTGTTTAATTGTGTTAGTACATGTTATGTTGTCGTAGATAATGACAGATGTCAGCTGCCAGAAGGGATTGTTTTGTTGTGTTAGTACTTGTTGTGTTGTCGTAGTTAATGACTGATGTCAGCTACCAGAAAGGATTGTTTAGTTGTGTTAGTACTTGTTGTGTTGTCGTAGTTAATGACAGAAGTCACCTACCAGAAAGGATTGTTTAGTTGTGTTAGTACTTGTTCTGTTGTCGTAGTTAATGACAGAAGTCACCTACCAGAAAGGATTGTTTAGTTGTGTTAGTACTTGTTCTGTTGTCGTAGTTAATGACAGAAGTCACCTACCAGAAAGGATTGTTTAGTTGTGTGTTAGTTACTTGTTGGTGTTTATCGTAGTTAATGACAGAAGTCACCTACCAGAAAGGATTGTTTTAGTTGTGTGTTAGTACCTGGTGTGTTGTGTATCGTAGTTAATGACAGTGTGTCAGAGCTGCCAGAAGGGATTGTTTAGTTGTGTGTTGTACTTGCTGTGTTGTCGTAGTTCAATGGGACTGATTGTCAGCTACCAGATAGGATTGTTTAGTTGTGTTAGTACTTGTTGTGTTGTTAATGACAGATGTCAGCTACCAGATAGGATTGTTTAGTTGTGTTAGTACCTGTTGTGTTGTCGTAGTTAAAACTGACAGAAGTCACCTACTCCAGAAGGGATTGTTTTAGTTGTGTTAGTACTTGTTGTTGTCTGTCGTAGGTTAATGACAGATGTCATTACCAGAAAGGATTGTTTAGTTGTGTTAGTTAGTACTTGTTCTGTTGGATTCGTTAGTTAATGACAGAAGTCAAAGATCCTACAGAAAGGATTTGTTTAGGGGATTGTGTTATGTACATTGTGTTGTCGTAGTTAATGACAGATGTCAGCTACCAGATAGGATTGTTTAGTTGTGTTAGTACTTGTTGTGTTGTTAATGACAGATGTCAGCTACCAGATAGGATTGTTTAGTTGTGTTAGTACTTGTTGTGTTGTTAATGACAGATGTCAGCTACCAGATAGGATTGTTTAGTTGTGTTAGTACTTGTTGTGTTGTTAATGACAGATGTCAGCTACCAGATAGGATTGTTTAGTTGTGTTAGTACTTGTTGTGTTGTTAATGACAGATGTCAGCTACCAGATAGGATTGTTTAGTTGTGTTAGTACTTGTTGTGTTGTTAATGACAGATGTCAGCTACCAGAAAGGATTGTTTAGTTGTGTTAGTACTTGTTGTGTTGTTAATGACAGATGTCAGCTACCAGATAGGATTGTTTAGTTGTGTTAGTACTTGTTGTGTTGTTAATGACAGATGTCAGCTACCAGATAGGATTGTTTAGTTGTGTTAGTACTTGTTGTGTTGTTAATGACAGATGTCAGCTACCAGATAAGATTGTTTAGTTGTGTTAGTACTTGTTGTGTTGTTAATGACAGATGTCAGCTACCAGATAGGATTGTTTAGTTGTGTTAGTACTTGTTGTGTTGTTAATGACAGATGTCAGCTACCAGATAGGATTGTTTAGTTGTGTTAGTACTTGTTGTGTTGTTAATGACAGATGTCAGCTACCAGCTAGGATTGTTTAGTTGTGTTAGTACTTGTTGTGTTGTTAATGACAGATGTCAGCTACCAGATAGGATTGTTTAGTTGTGTTAGTACTTGTTGTGTTGTTAATGACAGATGTCAGCTACCAGATAGGATTGTTTAGTTGTGTTAGTACTTGTTGTGTGGTTAATGACAGATGTCAGCTACCAGATAGGATTGTTTAGTTGTGTTAGTACTTGTTGTGTTGTTAATGACAGATGTCAGCTACCAGATAGGATTGTTTAGTTGTGTTAGTACTTGTTGTGTTGTTAATGACAGATGTCAGCTACCAGATAGGATTGTTTAGTTGTGTTAGTACTTGTTGTGTTGGTAATGACAGATGTCAGCTACCAGATAGGATTGTTTAGTTGTGTTAGTACTTGTTGTGTTGTTAATGACAGATGTCAGCTACCAGATAGGATTGTTTAGTTGTGTTAGTACTTGTTGTGTTGGTAATGACAGATGTCAGCTACCAGATAGGATTGTTTAGTTGTGTTAGTACTTGTTGTGTTGTTAATGACAGATGTCAGCTACCAGATAGGATTGTTTAGTTGTGTTAGTACTTGTTGTGTAGTTAATGACAGATGTCAGCTACCAGATAGGATTGTTTAGTTGTGTTAGTACTTGTTGTGTTGTTAATGACAGATGTCAGCTACCAGATAGGATTGTTTAGTTGTGTTAGTACTTGTTGTGTAGTTAATGACAGATGTCAGCTACCAGATAGGATTGTTTAGTTGTGTTAGTACTTGTTGTGTTGTTAATGACAGATGTCAGCTACCAGATAGGATTGTTTAGTTGTGTTAGTACTTGTTGTGTTGTTAATGACAGATGTCAGCTACCAGATTGTTTAGCTTGTGTGATAGTATTGTTGTGTTGTTAATGTGTTAGCTACCAGATTGTTGTTTAGTTGTGTTAGTACTTGTTGTGTTGTTAATGACAGATGTCAGCTACCAGATAGGATTGTTTAGTTGTGTTAGTACTTGTTGTGTTGTTAATGACAGATGTCAGCTACCAGATAGGATTGTTTAGTTGTGTTAGTACTTGTTGTGTTGTTAATGACAGATGTCAGCTACCAGATAGGATTGTTTAGTTGTGTTAGTACTTGTTGTGTTGTCGTAGTTAATGACAGATGTCAGCTACCAGATAGGATTGTTTAGTTGTGTTAGTACTTGTTGTGTTGTTAATGACAGATGTCAGCTACCAGATAGGATTGTTTAGTTGTGTTAGTACTTGTTGTGTAGTTAATGACAGATGTCAGCTACCAGATAGGATTGTTTAGTTGTGTTAGTACTTGTTGTGTTGTTAATGACAGATGTCAGCTACCAGATAGGATTGTTTAGTTGTGTTAGTACTTGTTGTGTTGTTAATGACAGATGTCAGCTACCAGATAGGATTGTTTAGTTGTGTTAGTACTTGTTGTGTTGTTAATGACAGATGTCAGCTACCAGATAGGATTGTTTAGTTGTGTTAGTACTTGTTGTGTTGTTAATGACAGATGTCAGCTACCAGATAGGATTGTTTAGTTGTGTTAGTACTTGTTGTGTTGTTAATGACAGATGTCAGCTACCAGATAGGATTGTTTAGTTGTGTTAGTACTTGTTGTGTAGTTAATGACAGATGTCAGCTACCAGATAGGATTGTTTAGTTGTGTTAGTACTTGTTGTGTTGTTAATGACAGATGTCAGCTACCAGATAGGATTGTTTAGTTGTGTTAGTACTTGTTGTGTTGTTAATGACAGATGTCAGCTACCAGATAGGATTGTTTAGTTGTGTTAGTACTTGTTGTGTTGTTAATGACAGATGTCAGCTACCAGATAGGATTGTTTAGTTGTGTTAGTACTTGTTGTGTTGTTAATGACAGATGTCAGCTACCAGATAGGATTGTTTAGTTGTGTTAGTACTTGTTGTGTTGTTAATGACAGATGTCAGCTACCAGATAGGATTGTTTAGTTGTGTTAGTACTTGTTGTGTTGTTAATTACAGATGTCAGCTACCAGATAGGATTGTTTAGTTGTGTTAGTACTTGTTGTGTTGTTAATGACAGATGTCAGCTACCAGATAGGATTGTTTAGTTGTGTTAGTACTTGTTGTGTTGTCGTAGTTAATGACAGATGTCAGCTACCAGATAGGATTGTTTAGTTGTGTTAGTACTTGTTGTGTTGTTAATGACAGATGTCAGCTACCAGATAGGATTGTTTAGTTGTGTTAGTACTTGTTGTGTTGTTAGTTGTGTTAGTACTTGTTGTGTTGTTAATGACAGATGTCAGCTACCAGATAGGATTGTTTAGTTGTGTTAGTACTTGTTGTGTTGTTAATGACAGATGTCAGCTACCAGATAGGATTGTTTAGTTGTGTTAGTACTTGTTGTGTAGTTAATGACAGATGTCAGCTACCAGATAGGATTGTTTAGTTGTGTTAGTACTTGTTGTGTTGTTAATGACAGATGTCAGCTACCAGATAGGATTGTTTAGTTGTGTTAGTACCTGTTGTGTTGTTAATGACAGATGTCAGCTACCAGATAGGATTGTTTAGTTGTGTTAGTACTTGTTGTGTTGTTAATGACAGATGTCAGCTACCAGATAGGATTGTTTAGTTGTGTTAGTACTTGTTGTGTTGTTAATGACAGATGTCAGCTACCAGATAGGATTGTTTAGTTGTGTTAGTACTTGTTGTGTTGTTAATGACAGATGTCAGCTACCAGATAGGATTGTTTAGTTGTGTTAGTACTTGTTGTGTTGTTAATGACAGATGTCAGCTACCAGATAGGATTGTTTAGTTGTGTTAGTACTTGTGTGTTGTCTTCATCACTGACACAACCGAAAAAATTGTTTTAGTGACAGTTGTGAAAGACTGAGCTACAGAAGGATTTTTTAGTTGTTTAGTACTTGTTGTGTTGTAGGGGGTCTATTAAGTCAGATGTCAGCTACCAGATAAGGGTTTAGTTGTTGTTAACTGTGTGTGTGTGTGTTAATGACTCATATGTCAGCTACTGGCAGATAAAGGATTGTTTAGTTGTGTTAGTACCTTGTTGATGTCGTAGTTAATTGACAGATGTCAGCTGACCAGAAAGGTTGCTTAGTTGTGTTAGTACTTGTTGTCCGTGTTAATGTCTGATCCCCGCCTAGTTTTGTTGTACACTTCCTCTTGCCATCTCGTGTAGTGGTCAATCATACCAGAAGGATGTTTAGTTGTGTTAGTACTTGTTGTGTTGTTAATAACAGATGTCAGCTACCAGATAGGATTGTTTAGTTGAGTTAGTACTTGTTGTCGTAGTTTCTAATGACAGAATGTCCGAAGCTACCAGACCCTTTGGATTGTTTAGTTGTGTGTCCACTTGTTATGTTTTGATAATGACTAGATGTCAGCTACCAGAAGGGATTGTTTGGTAATGTACAATACTTTGTTTACAAATAGTCGGGAGTTAATGACAGAGGTCAGACTACCAGTAAAGGATTGAAACAAAATTATAAAGGGTATGTTATGGGGGCACTTGCAGTTAATGAAAGATAGTAAGAACACCAGACAACAGAAAAACAACAGACATGAGTGGCTTACCCAGGATTTGAACACTGGACCTTCCGTGCGACAGATGTTTCGCCTAGCCATGCAAGCGAATTCACACTTTCCGCTACTGCCATCTACGCATCATCAAACATGTCATTGTTTATGTTTTCAATGGTCATAGTGCGAACCACAATACACGACACCAGAAGTCCTCCATGGGCAGTTCAGCCTATTAATGACGCAATCACTTCTGTTGTATTTCTATCAAGCAGTATAGGTGAATCCAACAAGACCCTTAGGACCTTAATACTGTGTCCAGTAAATGATAGTAGACTAGAACAGTGAGAACAGGATAGTGGGTAGGTTTGGTATTGTACAAACATTTATTACAAATAAGGGAGGGAAACCTGAGCCTGTAAACAGTAAATTAATATGAAACAAATATAAAGGTATGTTATCAGGCACTTGCAGGAAATAAAGAAGTAGAACACCAGACAACAGAAAAACAACAGACATGAGTGGCTTACCCAGGATGTGAAAACTGGACCTTCCGTGCGACAACCCCGCCTAGCCATGCAAGCGAATCACACTATCGCGCTCTGCCATCTTACGCATCATCTGGGTTGGGTGAGGCCGTTTGCCGGCAAAATGATTTTCAATGGCAGGTCAATAGTGCTGAACCACAATAAGATGAGGCCTGTACACAGTAAATTTAATATGAAACAAATATAAAGGTATGTTATCAGGCACTCGCAGGAAATAAAGAAGTAGAACACCAGACAACAGAAAAACAACAGACATGAGTGGCTTACCCAGGATTTGAACACTGGACCTTCCGTGCGACAACCCCGCCTAGCCATGCAAGCGAATCACACTATCCGCTCTGCCATCTACGCATCATCAAAAAATGATGTTTCAATGGCAGGTCAATAGTGCGAACCACAATACACGACACCAGAAGTCCTCCATGGGCAGTTCAGCCTATTAATGACGCAATCACTTCTGTTGTATTTCTATCAAGCAGTATAGGCCGAATCCAACAAGACCCTTAGGACCTTAATACTGTGTCCAGTAAATGATAGTAGACTAGAACAGTGAGAACAGGATAGTGGGTAGGTTTGGTATTGTACAAACATTTATTACAAATAAGGGAGGGAAACCTGAGGCCTGTAAACAGTAAATTAATATGAAACAAATATAAAGGTATGTTATCAGGCACTCGCAGGAAATAAAGAAGTAGAACACCAGACAACAGAAAAACAACAGACATGAGTGGCTTACCCAGGATTTGAACACTGGACCTTCCGTGCGACAACCCCGCCTAGCCATGCAAGCGAATCACACTATCCGCTCTGCCATCTACGCATCATCAAAAAATGATGTTTCAATGGCAGGTCAATAGTGCGAACCACAATACACGACACCAGAAGTCCTCCAAGGGGCAGTTCAGCCTATTAATGACGCAATCACTTCTGTTGTATTTTCTATCAAGCAGTATAGGCCGAATCCAACAAGAC
>JAMPIV010016053.1:0-39135 GCA_024509875.1 Oreohelix idahoensis | reverse complement strand
CACTTATCTGGATCCTGGAATCACAGCAGTTGTAGTTGGTTTGGCCAAGCACTTCAGTCTCCTCTGGTCTTGAACTTCTTTAATACCAGCATGTACCAGAGACTCTTAGAAATCGTGCTGAATTTCTCTATCATCGAATACCAGCACCAGACAAGTGCCAGCAGGAACCCCTGTCGATGCAAGTTATGGTTCTGTCTTAATATCAAACTAATTCCTCCTTATTTACATGTAAACATACATTCCTTACAAAAGAACATGGTCAGCTCTCTCTGACAACTCTGCTTCTCCACTTTAGTTTGATGGAACAATTTGTACCAGTTTTCTTTTCTCTTCCCTTATAGATGCTACGCCTCTGTCATCCCTGCAGTAATCTTTTCCATGCAATAAGATAGGTGTAATGTTCCTGTATGACCATCATATATATAGTCCTGTAGTTTTTAACTTCTTAGATAGTCCCTTATATGATGGATCAACATCTAGGCCATGCCTAAGTCTGCTATGGAACCATTTAGTTATAATCTTTTACATGGCCTTTTCTTTTTTCACACAACCCTTTTTTAATTAAAAAGTCAATAAAATCAATCTTACCACATATCAAGGAAATATAAACAAGTAACGATGAATTAGGCAATAGAATATGGCACACTTTCATCACTGCCTCTGTTCAGACTGCTTTCTGTTGTATTTATTTTAAAACAAAGCACAAGTCTGCTCATCGCTGCTTGCTCCTCTGAATATTTTAGAAAAATGGCAGCGAGCAGCCTACTTTTCCTATCTTGTGAAAAGCTTTGGCCAATGAGACCAAGCATCTTTTTTTTTGAATGAAACCTTTTTAAATAAATATCTCAAACCACTATGCGTTACTACTACCAACTAGATTTGCATATTTAGGTTAGCCAATAATATTTCGGCTTCCTTCAAATTTCATCCAATCCCTTTCATCGTACTATCTTGGCCTTTCTTTCACCTAATTTATTTAAAAAAAATATGCTATCCAATCTAAGCAGACATGACTTGACCTGACAGTATCTCCGATTCTCTATGTATTAGTACCAATATTTGATTATTTAATGGACTATTTAGATAACTAACTACATATTCTTGGTCAACAAGTCTTCAGGTACACGAATATATGATTTTTATGGGGCTAAGTGGCTTGGTTCAAAATTCTATCTTTTTTCTATGTTAGTTGTTTATTTTTAAACTACCTCCTGTTCAATTCTTTTTCCATGTACTTTCAAGCTAATTACGAGAGTCTCTCGTAACACGTCTAGAATTACGTCATTCGCAATAAGAGCTAAGCGTGTTTTCTAACCGTAGTGTCCACATTTTCTAACGTTTTCCTCGTATTTTTTGAAAATCGCCTAAGGGCAAAGCTAGCAAGTTAGTTTTATTTTTAGAAAAAATGTGAGACGTGATTTGCGTTGGTTATCTATCCGTCCCTCTCCCTTCCACAATGTATTCTAGGCAAATACTTCATTTGAACTTGGGAAAGTGGTACGTTTGTCTCAAGGACGAATTTGAAAAATAGGGTACCCTTTTTGGTTCGGCCAATGCGTTATCAATTAATACGCTGAAGGCGTAGGCGACGACTACCATTCTCGCCGAAAATTTGTAGTACTATCCTATCTTTGACTTTATGCACTAGACTGTTATATTCTAATTTAGATATTGTATTTAGAAGTTAACCACATATCTCCCCACTTAGAACAGACTATCATATGTCAGTTCCTACTTCTAAATACACATAGATAAATTAACTACCTATGCATGGTGACTACTCTGATGTTCGTCGTAGGGATGTCTGCTTAAAAAATCGGCACCTACATTGGTTTTGCCTGGAATATATTCTATGGTAAACTGGTATGGCTGTAGGAGCAACGACCAACGTAATAATCTAGCATTTTCATGCCTTGCTTGTGACAGACACACGAGTGGTTTATGATCTGTTTGGATCTTAAATGATTTACCATAGAGATAAATCTGGAACTTTTTTATATGACAGCTAAACATTCTTTTTCACTTGTTGAATATTTTTGTTCTGCTGAGTTCAACTTACGGCTAGCATAAGCTACTGGGGTTAATTCCATGTCAAGTGAAGTTGACCTTTGTAATAGAGCTGCACCCAAACCTATATTACTAGCATCCGTTCTCACAATGAACTCTTGACTCAAGTCAGGTAATTTCAAAATAAGCCTGCTTGTGAGCTTTTCCTTCAACTCTTGGTAGGCTAATTCACACTGCGCTGACTAAGTAATTCTATCAGGATTTCCTTTGCGCGTTAAATCATTCAATGGAGCACATATGGAGTTACAGTTTTTAATATACTTTTGGTAGAAACCACATAATGAGACAAAAGATCGCACATCTTTCTTTGCCTGTGGTCTTGGTGCTCTTTTCAACTTTTCCAGGTTCTTGGGATCAGGGGTCATGTTTCCCTGATGTACTGTGTGTCCCAAGAATTCCAGCTCTTTACATCCAACACAGCATTTCGTCGGTCTAGCTATCAAATTTGTCTCTCTAAGTCGATTAAACAACATATTCAGAGAGTTAATGTGTTCCTCAAATGTTTCAGTCGCTATGAGAATATCATCCATGAAGTTGGTGATGCATGGATTATTCAGGGGATCCAGTAATTTTCTCATCATCCTCGAAAACACACTCGGTGCATTTTTCAGCCCGAATGGTAACATGTTAAATTCATAATGTCCTTCCGAGGTGCTAAAGGCTAAATAAGGTCTAACCTCCGGCTTTACTGGAATCTGATAGTAGCCTTTGCTCAGATCCACTTTAGAGAAATATTTAGCTTTATTCAGCCTGGCAAACAGCTGATTTGTATCAGGTAATGGATCCACATGACCTTCTGTGACAGCATTCAGTTTCCTGTAATCTATACACAGTCTGTGTTCTCCAGAGGGTTTTCTTAACAGAACCACACTGGAGCTGTAAGGAGATTCACTGTGCGAGATAATTCCTTCTCTCAACATATAATCTATCTCCTCCTTCAAAGCTTTTTCCTTAGCGAACGGAATCGAATAGGCTCTCATACCGATTGGTGTTGGGTCTATGAGTTTCATATCATACTCTAATAAATTTGTATGCCCCGGTCGGTCCGTTAACACATCTGTATGATCATTCAGAACCTGTTAAACTCTCTCCCTCTGATTTTTCGTCAAGTGTGTACTGATTTTTACCTGTGCAGCGGTCTCACAGGGATGTAAAGGATATTCATGAGAGGTGAGTGGTTCCTTTTTCATTTCCATTGCAACAGACAAAGTCAGTAGGTGTGTCTCCTCCTGGTTTTCTCTATCCAGATATTTTTTCAGGAGATTCACATGATAGATTTTCTCTTTCCCCTTCTTATCTATCTTATAATTTGTTTTAGACACCTTCTCTAGAACTGTATATTGACCTTGCCATCCAATTTGCAATTTATTATGGCTGCCGGGCAGTAGAAGAAGCACCTTCTCTCCCACACCTAATTCTCTGTCCTTCGCTTTGTTATTGTAATAGGCAGCATGCTTTTTCCTGGCTTGTCTCAAATTTTCATTGGCAAGTTTCCAGCCAGTTTTAAGACGAGTGGTCAGCTCGTTCACATATTGATATGATGAGGTAATATTTTTTTCTGCCTTTTCATCGGTCCATGTCCTTAACAAGGCTACATATGGACCTTTAATATTGTTGACCTATTTTTCCAGTCACCGGTATGGTCTTTTCCATTGGAAGCCTTATAGTGAGGACTTTTCTTCTTAGAATCATCACTCACAAATCGACCACTACCAATTTTTTTCTTGGGTTTTCTTCCCACTTTAATTTCCTTGTGAGAGATCTTCTCTCTCTTTTATCTTCACCCAGTTCACATAATTCCGACCGAGGGATTGTCGGCTTATTCTGAGGTAAAACATCTCTTTGTACTCGTCGCATAGTGGCCATTGTAAAACATTCGAGTGAAGACTGTCTGTGAAAAGGGGGTTCCCATTCCCCTCTGTCCACTTTATTATAATTAATTTTCTTTCCAGGCTTAAGTTTGCCCCATGGCGTGTCTAGGTCCTGATCAATTTACCCACGTGTGGGTATTCCCTCTTTATTTTCTGGCCCAGGTTTTCCATAATGCTTCTCTCGCATTTGGTTATAATTTTTCCACCCTGTGGAATTTTTCTTATTGCACTGGTCGCAGGCCTCGACAAATTTTCTTATGTCTTTAACCACTCCTGGCCAGTAATAAGACATAGATGTCCTTGTACAGGTGCGACCCATCCTCAGATGTCCACCGTCTTGAACATGTGTTTGTCTCATAACTCGTTCCCTATATTTCGATGGCACTACTAACTGTGCACACCCGTATGATCCTGCTTTATCCGCCCTGTAAAGCAGTCCATTATCCAAATAGAATTCTCCTTTTCTAGGACCTCTCAGCGACATTGAGTAACTCACCCAGCCTCTCTGCACCTTGTTCCATGAGAAAATTTCTCAGGTCTGGAGCCATGGACTCTCTTAGCTGCTCAATAAGGATCATTTCCTTAAGATCTTGGGTTTTCCCCAGAGCAGTCCATTTCTCCAAGTAGGTCTCTAACCGTGCAGAGAACTGGTGATAGGTCTCACCCGACAGTAGTTTGGCATTCCTAAATTTGTTTCTATAAAATTCTCCATTTTTTTCATATCTTAACAAAAGAGCCTGCTTTAACATGTCGTAATTGTCTTGGTCATCTCTGCTCATCTTGGCAAAAACTTTATAAGCCGTTCCCCTAAGACCCTGGGATAACTTGAGGCTCCACCTCTCTCTCTCTCTCTCTCTCTCTCTAACCCATATGTAGTAGCCAAAAGCTCAAATCTACTTAGATACCCTTCTATGTCATCATCTTTCTCAACAAAATGGTCTACATGAAAACCCATAGCTAAGGTTGAGGCTCCCTGACTAGCAGTGGCATCTGAGGCAAAGGGACTGGCACCATTTTCAGGAGCATGGCCTTGAAATTCCAACTCTCTTAGTCGTAGCTCTTGCTCCCTCTGTAATCTTTTCTCCTCCTTTGCTGCTTCCCTTTTGGCAGTCAATCTCTTTTCTTCTGCCTCCCTTTCGGCAGTCAATCTTCTTTCCTCTGCTTCTCTTTCAGCGTTTTTCTCTTCTAATTGGAGCCTTTTAATCTCCGCCTCCCTATCTGTCTCCAATGCCCTAGCCTCAATCTGCAGCCTCTTAATTTCTTTTTCAGCCTCTAACTTTCTTTCTGCTTCTTTCTTTAATCTTTTATCTTCTCGGGCAATAAATTTGTCCACCTCTGAAGTTACATACTGGACCAGCTCTGGTCCATCCATGCCCATCTCTTTAGCAGTCTGCACAGCGGCAGATCTGAACTTGGCTAAATCAGCCATTCTAACTCAAGCAGGTCTAATAAGGTTCTAAGACAATCTTACACTTAACTAAAATAAATACCAACTATAATTAACTAATTACCACTGGCTGTGACAACCTATCACTGTAAATCTCCTCTTAATTATTTTATCTTCTTAGGGGGTGTTCCTAACCTCTACTAACACTAGTAATACAATCTTAAATTTATATCCTACTGCTAATTTTTATTCCTGGAGTTAGTTAATATATGCTGTATGAGATTCCTATTTCAAACATTCATCTATATATGCCAAATTCAAATCTCGGACTTAGGGACCCCAATATATGTGGTGGGTTTTGATGTTAAGAAGAATGGTGTGCATATAGTTGTACTTGAGTGAGATCAACTGTGACGGTCTCTGAGGTAAACAATGGACAGCTGTGTTACCACCCTACGATCTCACTCTAAGTTATATTTTTATTGACTAGCGTGACTGAAAGCTACATAAAGTGTCTAGGGTATTGTAAGAGTGTTGTTAAAGAATGTCGCATGTTACGCATTGCCTAGTTAAATGTTTGAAGACCGAAAAGTGGGACACCAGTGTTTTGGCCTGAACAAAGGAATGCAGGGGTATTTTCCTGTGTGTATCTAGGGCAGCCAATCAGAGAAGGGGTTTCCCCGGTCAGATAGAACGACTTCGGCGATTGTATAAGGAAGAATAAATCGTCCGAAATCATGGTTAGAATTAGACATCTGGAAGGAGAACGGAATTACAGACAAGGATGAGAATGGTCTCCTTTTGACAGGAATATCTTTATTTATGTATAGGTACAAGGAAATCAGAAGGGAGTAAGTAGTTGTGAAGAATTTTGCAAGAATAAGTGTCCGTGCATTGAGAAATCCTGTGTTTTTCCTATTTAAAATTCTAGATAAAATCGTTAACACCACAGATATAGGAAAACAACATATGGATATAAAGGTCAACTCACGGAGAACGGAAATATATATCTCCAAAGGCTTGAACTGGGAAAGGTGAAACGCACGAGACCACGGTTTGAAACTCATTTAGCACAACCCCCTCGAAGTTACAACTATTTTGGGAAGTTTGCTGGAGTTGCGAGCCTTGTTTCCTGTACGCCCGATAGCTCCCTATATAAGGGCGGTCGTAAATGATTTCAAATTTACTTGTACAGCGAAGCAAGACAGAAGGACAACGGCTGGAGAGAGAGAAACGTGTCACGGCCAATATCTTGTTATTTGCAGCCAGGCAGTTCTGTTACTCCACAAAAGCCAGTCTTTACTGATCTTAATTAGATCCTGCGAGGGTATGTAAAGTTACTATGTAAAATAATACAGTAATTACAACTTTATTTCAGGATTTGTTTAATCTATATGTTATGAAGGTATCATGTATATTAATTGATTACTTGGTATGATTGTTGAAGATTGGAACCCGAAATATAACCACCATGACTGAGTCCGTATCAGGGCTAGCACAATCCTTTTCAGGACTAATAAAAAAAATTTTCAGGACTACCAACAATCATTATCAGGGCTTATTCAATCTGTCTTCAAGTTACTGCACTTTACAGAGCTAACGTATCAGGCAGGGGGATACTATAACCTCATACCATATATGTGTGTACATATTGATTTGTATTATTTGATTTTATAAACTGTTCCACAGTAGACACCTGTCTTGTCACTGATCCATAATCATGCATTTTCACGCATACATCTGAAAACAAATTCATCTCACCTACAATAGGAATGTGGTAATTATTATCCACAAATAGCCACATATCCTACAATTATCTGCAGGTTCATACTTGTCAACCAAAAGTCAGAGGTCAATGATCAAGAATTGCTCGATGATCAAGGCTAATCGCCCCAGCAGTGTCTGGATTGGTAGAAGCACGACCTACTGAAGCTGTACATCTCATATGAACTGATTATTAAAACAGATGAGTGATATTTGTGACAATCGTGCACCCAAGAAGTGATAACTGTCAATCAAAGTTTTATGATGACAATTTGCGTGATAAACTAGTGAAAGTTATTATCTTCTTCCACAAAGGCACTTAAAAGCATTTCTTTAAGGATGTCTATACGATTTAATCGCTTAGTCGAATCGACAGTGGTTCCCAGAGTATCATATTTCCGTGTTCAGTGGTCAACTGGAGACCGTCAATAAATCTTGGTACGTGCCTAAGCATGAGACGGGAAATAATTAACTCTTGGCGTGGGAATCAGGAAATGTTTAACTTCATGCGAACGAATGCTGAGTTTTAAGATCACTTGCTGATAACCGCTAAAAGAGAAAACACGCTTATAGAATAGAAGTCTCAAACTACCTCATATCTACAAGTATATGTGATTGAGAGTAACGCTACTCAAGTTCTATTTCTTAAGCTGTGGATCAGTCCTGAGCGCCCAAATGCAGAATCCTAGCCAGTTTCTGGATTTTGATTGCTGTCAATTGTTGCGAGTAAACCGCCTAGTTGCTCTATGCTACAGAGAGAACTAGTGCTTACGTCTCAAACCATCTAACGGTGATCACAAGTCAGCAACCCTGATCAGACTACAGCATATGAGCAGTCTATCGATTTAAGCAGTCAACACCTCGTCAGCACCTGAACATCATAACCCAACTGCACAACCAGGTGAACGAACAGCCTAGTCATCTCTTGGACTGTAGCTCAACTGCAGCAAATTATCCAGTTGGTAATTCCTACCTACTGAGACGCACAGGAGAAGTCCAAGCAGATAAGTCTACTTAAAACCCAGACCAAAATCAGAATTCACTTATCCACGAAATATCCGTAGGAATAAACTTTTCGTCAATGAGGAAAATAGCCTCTTACTTCTTATCTGAACCAAAGACACTGACAGTTCTAAATTTCCTAGTATTTCTTTTTTTTCAAAGTACATGTCAACATTGATTTTATATTTCTACTGTAATTAAAGTAATTATGTACATTCTGTAACTCACCATCATTCTGAGTTTGACTTAGTAGATTGTATGTTCTGTTCAGAAAAACATTCTCAACCCTCTTTGTATTACTTGTTACTATTAGTTCATCTTCAAAAAGATTTGAGTAAGAAAGAGTTAGTCGTCGCCAGAAAAATACAAGAGTTGGCAGTCTAAAGGTGAGAGAATCACTGACACCAACCTGTGCCCTTCTGTTAACTCTTTCCCTCAACACTAGCTCACATCTGTGAAAACTAGTGTATAAAGGTCGATGCGTTTTCTACACATCTTCCTTACTATACACAACTCTTTATGCGACAATTGAATTCTCATTCAACGTCAATTGGAGTGCACCATCAACTATATCTGCGACACCAGTGTACTTCTCTGTCACTGGGACCTCACACATTCTGGAGAGAATACTATTTCTACTCTAGCACTATCATCTCACACATATAAAACCTTCCGCTACAGTGGGATAGTCTCGTATATCCTGAGCCATCCTCTATCTAATACATCTATCTTTAGTCTATCTTGGGCCAACAATAGAGAAAAAAAAATTGGGGGGGGGGGAATCCTAGAACAATATTTTTTTCTCAGTAACAGTACCTTAGAGTACTTAGTAAATATTGACTATCACAAGGTTGCACGATTAATTTTGTTGTCCATTTGATAATTATTTTAAGTAAGTTTAGGTAAGTTTTCATACCCTACTTAACTTAATATAATGGCTGACTTAGTGAAGTTCAGAACTGCGATCATGCAGATGGGAAAGGAGCTGGGCTTGACAGGTGATGCTCTCATCCAGTATGTCACAACGGAAGTGGACAAACATATGGATAGAGAGGAAAGGAAGCTGCAAGCAGAAGCTGAGAGAGAAGCCAAAAGACTAGAAGCTGAGAGAGAAGCCAAAAGAATGGAAGCTGAAGAAAAGAGGCTGCTGTTGGAAGTTGAGGCTCAAGCCAAGAAATTGGAGGCTGAAGAAAGAAGATTAACAGCTGAGGAAAGGAAGCTACAAGCTGATAGAGACCATGAACTGAGATTAAAAGAGCTTGAAATACAGGCAGCGGCTACCACTAATGGTAGTAGGTCATCTCATTCGGATACCAGCGCCAGCCAAAGCACCTCCAATGGAGCTATGAACTTCCACTTGGACCCATTTGTGGAGAAAGAAGAGGGAATAGAGGATTACCTTGACAGATATGAACGATTGGCCACTACTTATGGCCTAGAAAAAGAAAAGTGGAATTTGAAGTTGTCACAGGGATTGAGAGGTGTATCTTATAACGTCAACTTGAAGATGCAAAAAGAAGATCAGGAAAATTATGAAGCCTTGAAACAAGCATTGTTGGTGCGTTATGAACAAAACGCAGAAGCTTATAGAAAGCGATTTAGAACTGCTAAGCTCCAGACAGGAGAAACATATCAGCAGTTTTCAGCAAGGTTGGAAAGTTACTTGCTGAGGTGGTGTCAGTTAGGAAACTTCAATCAGGATTTTGAAGGGATCAAGGAGATGATGTTGATAGAACAACTCCTGGAGTCCATGTCTCCTGAGACGAAGACATTCCTGGTAGAACATAAAAGAGAGAGATTAGATGAAATAATCATCTATGCAGAAAGTCACAAACTGGCTCACCCCCTGACTCAAGGAAACAAAGAGGAAGCAGGGAGATGGTTTCAAGTCACCACAAAACCAAAACGAGTTTGAACAAAAGGACAATACAACCAAGAACAACCAAAGATATGACTACAAAGACAAAAACCCTCCAGGATATAACAATAAACCCCCACGAAGGGAAGAAAAATGGTGTGAGTTATGCAAAATGAACAACCACAACACTGATAAATGTGGGAGGAAAAAACCTCTTCATCATGCTGCATGCTTACAGGTGAGGACTTCTGATAGGAAGGAACTGACGGTGATTCAGAATAGCCTCCATCACCCACCTACACAGGAGATAGTGACTGTGAATGGCAAACAAGTCACAGGAATGTATGACACAGGTTTGTCCTATGACGCAGTCGTGTGTGCATCTCTGGTGTGCCCTGAACAAATCACCACAGAAACAGTAGATATTCAAGGGCCACTAAAAGGAGCATTACTCCTCACTTTACCCATAGCAAAGATTCAGGTCAGTTGTCGCTATGTGGAAGGAGAGATAAATGCAGCTGTGATAGATGATCCCTTTTACCCCCTGATGTTGGGGCGTAGATATGTTTTCTTGGGAAACCCGGTAAAACCTATTTTTATGGCAGAAATCCAGACCAGGTCTGACTCCAGGAACATAGAGAGGGACACCAAATTAAAATTTCATTCGACTGAAATGAAACGGGCTCAAGTAGCTGACAGCACATTGAAGCCTTGTTTTGGCAAACTGTCAAAACCACATAACACTCCAAGGAAAGGAAATTTCTATATGGAACATGGACTCTTGCACAGGAAAGCTGGCAGAGGGAAGAAAAGTCATGGTCAAATTGTTGTACCATCCACCTATAGAAATAAGGTTATAGGCTGGGGGCACATAACTTTGAGTGAACACCTGGGTAATGGTGCCACAAAACAAAGAATAGCCACCCAGTACTACTGGCCAGGTATTACGGAAGACATCAATCGGTATGTAAATTCCTGTCCAGAGTGCACCCATGTAGATTCAGAAAGTCGACTGAAGAGTCTTCACCAAAAGTCTACAAGCAAACTAGCAATCATGGGTACTCCCGAGATTTGCACTGGAGGGGAAAGGAAACATCCCACACAGGTTGAATTGCAGTCTGAAACCCATGCGCTGGAAGAAAAGAACAAATCACGTAGCCAAAATCAAACACCTACGAATTTGCGAGGGAAAACCGCAACCAACTATCAACGAAAAGAGGGCGGTAAACTTCAAGGGAAACCTACCGACCCCATTTCACCAGCGGTAAGGGCCTGGATGAAAAGCCGAAAAGGGAAAAGAGAGATAGCAAAGGATGAATCTATATCCATGAAAACAAAATGTAGGAGCAGATTTTCTTAGTCGACACCCAACTGAGATAGAACGAGAGTAAGAAGAACATTAACTACGGCAAAGCTTACAGTTGTTAGCTGTAGAAATCTACAGCTTAAAAGAGAGGGAGGCTCTGTCGCATGTTACGCATTGCCTAGTTAAATGTTTGAAGACCGAAAAGTGGGACACCAGTGTTTTGGCCTGAACAAAGGAATGCAGGGGTATTTTCCTGTGTGTATCTAGGGCAGCCAATCAGAGAAGAGGTTTCCCCCGGTCAGATAGAACGACTTCGGCGATTGTATAAGGAAGAATAAATCGTCCGAAATCATGGTTAGAATTAGACATCGGGAAGGAGAACGGAATTACAGACAAGGATGAGAATGGTCTCCTTTTGACGGGAATATCTTTATTTATGTATAGGTACAAGGAAATCAGAAGGGAGTAAGTAGTTTTGAAGAATTTTGCAAGAATAAGTGTCCGTGCATTGAGAAATCCTGTGTTTTTCCTATTTAAAATTCTAGATAAAATCGTTAACACCACAGATATAGGAAAACAACATATGGATATAAAGGTCAACTCACGGAGAACGGAAATATGTATCTCCAAAAACTTGAACTGGGAAAGGTGAAACGCACGAGACCAAGGTTTGAAACTCATTTAGCACAACCCCCTCGAAGTTACAACTATTTTGGGAAGTTTGCTGGAGTTGCGAGCTTGTTTCCTGTACGCCCGATAGCTCCCTATATAAGGGCGGTCGAAATGATTTCAAATTCACTTGTACAGCGAAGCAAGACAGAAGGACAACGGCTGGAGAGAGAGAAACGTGTCACGGCCAATATCTTGTTATTTGCAGCCAGGCAGTTCTGTTACTCCACAAAAGCCAGTCTTTACTGATCTTAATTAGATCCTGCGAGGGTATGTAAAGTTACTATGTAAAATAATACAGTAATTACAACTTTATTTCAGGATTTGTTTAATCTATATGTTATGAAGGTATCATGTATATTAATTGATTACTTGGTATGATTGTTGAAGATTGGAACCCGAAATATAACCACCATGACTGAGTCCGTATCAGGGTTAGCACAATCCTTTTCAGGACTAATAAAAAAATTTTCAGGACTACCAACAATCATTATCAGGGCTTATTCAATCTGTCTTCAAGTTACTGCACTTTACAGAGTTAACGTATCAGGCAGGGGGATACTATAACCTCATACCATATATGTGTGTACATATTATTTTGTATTATTTGATTTTATAAAATGTTCCACAGTAGACACCTGTCTTGTCACTGATCCATAATCATGCATTTTCACGCATACATCTGAAAACACATTCATCTCACCTACAATAGGAATATGGTAATTATTATCCACAAATAGCCACATATCCTACAATTATCTGCAGGTTCATACTTGTCAACCAAAAGTCAGAGGTCAATGATCAATAATTGCTCGATGATCAATGCTAATCGCCCCGGCAGTGTCTGGATTGGTAGAAGCAAGACCTACTGAAGCTGTACATCTCATATGAACTGATTATCAAAACAGATGAGTGATATTTGTGACAATCGTGCACCCAAGAAGTGATAACTGTCAATCAAAGTTTTATGATGACAATTTGCGTGATAAACTAGTGAAAGTTATAAAGTGAATAAGACAGTGAAGAAGTCTATTACCTAACTAATTGGAAGAGTCTAAAGAAGTGACATTTTAGTGTAACTTGTAAAAACTGTAAGGGTTTTCGCCAATTTGGTTTTTTTGTATAAATATAACTTTTGTATCACCAGTCACACACAATCACCACAATTAGATAGATGTAAATAAAGAGGATATAAATTGTATTCACCAGCTTTATTCATTCAATATAGTTGATAATGAGTTTGGTTGAATTTTTATTAATATCACAGGTGATCACATAGCGGAGGTGGCGCAGTAAGGTCTGACTGTTCTCTGAATATTTTCAGTCCAGATACTTTCACAGCCGTGACTATCGAGTGATACCAGTGTACTTCTCTGTCACTGGGACCTCACACATTCTGGAGAGAATACTATTTCTACTCTAGCACTATCATCTCACACATATAAAACCTTCCGCTACAAAGAATCTCATTACAAAAACATATACAAACATATACTAAGTACTATGATAAAATCAACTAACTCCAGCTGTTAAATTTTATATTTAAATTTCTTTTCTTAAACTTTATTGGTCCTGAGCCTAAAGTTGTTTTGGTCAGGAATACAGTTCAATGAGAATCAATTTAGATGGATAGATATATTTACAAATATATATAAAGATATTTACATACAACAGACAATATGTCCATAGTACATTGTTACAAATTTTCAAGTTTATGATAATTACTCTTATTAACTACTGGTACTGAGATGCAGGTCGGGGATTTACATCATCCCAATGTTCTGTTGTTTCACTAGAATTGTTTATGTTAGTCTTTTGGGAGGAACTTTTTTGTCAATACAGGAGATTTTTCTTTATTCGTGATATGTTGTCCCAGGCCAGATATTGCACTTATCTGGATCCTGGAATCACAGCAGTTGTAGTTGGTTTGGCCAAGCACTTCAGTCTCCTCTGGTCTTGAACTTCTTTAATACCAGCATGTACCAGAGACTCTTAGAAATCGTGCTGAATTTCTCTATCATCGAATACCAGCACCAGACAAGTGCCAGCAGGAACCCCTGTCGATGCAAGTTATGGTTCTGTCTTAATATCAAACTAATTCCTCCTTATTTACATGTAAACATACATTCCATACAAAAGAACATGGTCAGCTCTCTCTGACAACTCTGCTTCTCCACTTTAGTTTGATGGAACAATTTGTACCAGTTTTCTTTTCTCTTCCCTAATGGATGCTACGCCTCTGTCATTCCTGCAGTAATCTTTTCCATGCAATAAGATAGGTGTAATGTTCCTGTATGACCATCATATATATAGTCCTGTAGTTTTAAACTTCTTAGATAGTCCCTTATATGATGGATGAACATCTAGGCCATGCCTAAGTCTGCTATGGAACCATTTAATTATAATCTTTTACATGGCCTTTTCTTTTTTCACACAACCCTTTTTTAATTAAAAAGTCAATAAAATCAGTCTTACCACATATCAAGGAAATATAAACAAGTAACGATGAATTAGGCAATAGAATATGGCACACTTTCATCACTGCCTCTGTTCAGACTGCTTTCTGTTGTATTTATTTTAAAACAAAGCACAAGTCTGCTCATCGCTGCTTGCTCCTCTGAATATTTTAGAAAAATGGCAGCGAGCAGCATACTTTTCCTATCATGTGAAAAGCTTTGGCCAATGAGACCAAGCATCTCTTTTTTTTTTTTGAATGAAACCTTTTAAAAAAAATATCTCGAACCACTATGCGTTACTACTACCAACTAGATTTGTATATTTAGGTTAGCCAATAATATTTCGGCTTCCTTCAAATTTCATCCAATCCCTTTCATCGTACTATCTTAGCCTTTCTTTCACCTAACTTTTTCCCAAAAAAATATGCTATCCAATCTAAGCAGACATGACTTGACCTGACAATATCTCCGATTCTCTATGTATTAGTACCAATATTTGATTATTTAATGGACTATTTAGATAACTAACTACATATTCTTGGTCAACACGTCTTCAGGTACACGAATATATGATTTTTATGGGGCTAAGTGGCTTGGTTTAAAATTCTATCTTTTTTCTATGTTAGTTGTTTATTTTTAAACTACCTCCTGTTCAATTCTTTTTCCATGTACTTTCAAGCTAATTACGAAAGTCTCTCGTAACACGTCTAGAATTACGTCATTCGCAATAAGAGCTAAGCTTGTTTTCTAACCGTAGTGTCCAAATTTTCTAACGTTTTCCTGGTTTTTTTTGAAAATCGACTAAGGGCAAAGCTAGCAAGTTAGTTTTATTTTTAGAAACAATGTGAGACGTGATTTGCGTTGGTTATCTATCCGTCCCTCTCCCTTCCACAATGTATTCTAGGCAAATACTTCATTTGAACTTGGGAAAGTGGTACGTTTGTCTCAAGGACGAATTTGAAAAATAGGGTACCCTTTTTGGTTCGGCCAATGCGTTATCAATTAATACGCTGAAGGCGTAGGCGACGACTACCATTCTCGCCGAAAATGTGTAGTACTATCCTATCTTTGACTTTATGCACTAGACTGTTATATTCTAATTTAGATATTGTATTTAGAAGTTCACCACAATGAGGTAAGGAGACCAGTCTCCATCCTCGCTGCCTTTCCTCCTCTAACACATGTTAAGTACTTAAGAGTTAAAACTACCAAAATAAGAAAATGCTCAGATTACAACTGGAAATAATATAAATTATCATTGTCCTTGCACCCCTTACAGAGTATGGAACCACCAAGACAGCTGGCCCGGCCCCCTACAAAATAACCTGCATCAATCATTCACGTGCTCTTGTAGTGGTGGTTTCTGTAGCAGTTTATGACGTCACTAGTGTAAAAGCCCGCCATAAGACGGGAATTAAATTCAAAAGCACCAATACCTAACGGAAATTTTACTTATTCAAAAGTATATTTAAAAACCACAGTACACGAACTACCTAGCAGCAGCGAGGATCCCACTGTGTCTATACGGGATCACACATTCTATAAATATTTTTGTGCACACCGTCATTTGGTAAGTGTTACTATTTTCGGGAGAGTACATATAAGGGAAACAATACAATTAATGTCTAACTTTCAACCAAAGTTGCATCCCTTAGAGTTACGCACTGACAGAAAAAGCTGGGATTTTATATATAGGAATGATAAGTTTGCCAGCCCCATTTACCACCTCATATTACTGGCCTTGTACGACATGCCTGTGGGTGCATAGTCCTGTTTTTTCTTTGTCTCTTCGGAGATCCACGGGAAGTACACGGGACATAGAAAAATCTTATTATGTAGAGTATTTGCAAGATTATGCTATTGGGCACTTCCTTCCAAAATGACAGATTATGAACAACAAAGAAGAGCACTATTAGAATAGTTTCAATCATGCCACTCTATTTTTATAGTAGAACAGGTGTTAAAAATAGACATACTTGTAGAACACATAATATGGTAAAACAATATGTAACAAGAACAACAATGAGTATATGACAGTTAATAACCGCATAATATAGACATACATATCTAATTACAGATATTGAAATTAACATCCAGTTGTTGACATGTAAATTAAGTGAAATTTAAATACAGCTATACCAGACTTTAACAAGTGATCCATTCTCGTAAGCTTTAAACATAAAGAAATAATTCATATTATCTGAGGTTATGAATAAAAACTGGTATATTAAATAGACATCCATAAGCGCTAATGGTATATACACACACATGAGGACGCATAATCTTGTCTTCTTTGTAAATTATTGATTAATCCTTTTAATTAAAACTGTAGTTGTGATTACATTTTTTTTAAATATACACAATTAGAATGTGTAATTAACCAGTGTACAATATAAAATAAAATATTAGAAAGAGTGTTATTGATAGGCAAATAGTAGCAATTGAATATATCATCTGAAGTAATTGACTTCATATGTCATAATTATAACCAATTCTATGAAAGGAACTAACGCAAAAGTAGCATTTTTTTTAAAATTAAATTTTGCCTCAATTTGGCGAGGCGCGCCCCATTCAACCTGGTCGGTTATATTAAGGCGCCTGCCCAAATATAAAAGACCTTCAGGTCTGATGCGGTAATGTTAAAGTAGCCCATGAACATAATCATACGTCAATCAAACACAGACCCAGGGACAATCTGCTAGCGTCATTCCAAGATTACCACTGGATTAGACACAATAGTTAGAACATTGACATTAATAAAGAATGAAACTCGAGGTCTGTAAACAGTAAATAAATAATACAGTAAGTTGGTATGATGCAGGCTGGTCTAGAGACACATTCAAATACTTACCAGCGCTGACGCAGGCTACGAGTATGTACTGAGCTAGAAGGAAGATCGTCGTACCAGGTTTCATGATTGGATATCACACTCTTGCCAACTGGTAGCTTCTGAACAAAACATAATGGAAACATTTGTGGTTTTCGAATACATACTGATGATGAAAAATGTATGGATAAAGAAAAGAAAATGAGACATAAAAAAAAAAAATCTTGAGCAAACACGAAATTTTTTCGGGATGCTTAGAGACTAAATATATTCCTTGACCATATTTCTTCTTCTTCCGTCCTTAGCCAAAGACCGACCAAGCAGTCAGAGGCCATCACGCCTTGTGGCGTCTTAAGGGCAACAGCAGATTGATTTTCTCTGTTGTAGTTTCCCATCACGCCTAGCGGCGTCTTTAGGGCAACAACAAATAGATCCATCTGCCGTTGTTTCCGTAATCGGTGTGACAAGCCAACGGGTGATCAGCCCATTGGGCTTGACCATATTAGTAAGAACAAAATGAAAAAAAAAAAAAAAAAAAAAAAAAAAAATGTTTGTCAACAAATAATCAAAACATTTCACTTCAGAAAATGGAAACAAAATAATAATATAATGTTATTTAACGTGTTAATGATGTGTGAACCTTCACCTTAAATGTGTAGTGTTTAGCCCTGGCACATATACCATAAAAGCATCCTGGAAAGATTCACTGATGCATATACCATGAAGCGGTAAGGCGACTTTAGACGATCTTACAAGACATGCAGAAGAGGCAGAGTATATAAAATAACAAAAACTATCAGCGGAAAACTGGATGAAAACAATATTACATTGGTAAGAGATAAGCAAGAAAATCTCATCATCACAGCGTAGGGGCACAAAACAAGATGGGCAGAGCACTTCAGAGAAACACTTTAAATGCAGAGTTATTTAAGATAGATCCTGAACTAGCAGCAGAACTATTAGAACCACTATTTGCACAAGTCTGGAAAACAGAGACACCACCAATGGACTGCAAGAAAAGTATTAATTGTCAAATTGCGCAAGAAGAGCGACCTTGCAGACTGCAACAACTGGAGAGGAATTACTCTCCTCTCAGTTCCCAGTAAAATACTAGGCAGGATAATTGTCCAGAAACCAGAAGATGAGGAAAGAATAAGCAGGATTCAGGAAGAACAAGATGTGCAGATCATATATTCACCTTCACGAACATTATAGAGCAGTGCTCAGAAAAGCAGAGACAGCTATACATTAACTTTGTTGATTTTGAAAAGGCTTTTGACAGCATACACAGGGACAGCCTATGGAAAATACTGAGGGCTTATGGAATTCCCAGCTGCACTGTTTCCATCATTAAAAAGCCTCTATGCTAACTTTACATGTAGTGTTGGGCAAAGCATCCTATCTTTTGAGGAGTACGACAGGGATGTCCCTTTTCACAAACATTATTTTTGACAGTCATAGACTGGGTGATGCGCCAGACAACAGAGGGCAGTCCGAGAGGAATAAGATGGACAATGTTTTCTACACTGGGATGTGAAAAATGCAGATGACAATGCACTACTCGCACATTCACATTGTAGTGGGTTTGATGGTATTGTATGATGGTGATATTACTAAATGTAATGTATGAGGCCAGCTGTGAAGGCTCCTGAGATAAAATGTAGTTGTGAATTGACAGAAGGCCTTTCTTGCTACCACTACGACCTCACACTTATTTTTTTTCTTTCTAATGAATGTATCTATGTAAAATGTCTAGGGTAATGATATGTAATGTGGTGTGATAATTATAGATACACCCACAGATATTTAAGCAGACTAATAATATTAACAAATGTTAAAATACACTGAACTAACTCACGTGTGTAAAATTTTTGATAGAATTATATTACATTTATTTGTTCTGGATCAAGTTTTATGTTGACCAGAACTTTTTTTAAAAAAAAAAGATTTAAAAATTATGAAAGAAATGCATGTAATGTTACATAATAAATGCAAGAGTATACATATATAAGTACTAGACTAGTTAGTTTTATTAAAATATTCTAGTAGTCATCTACTTGGGAGGATAGTTAATGCTTGTGCTGTTGGGGTGGCCTCATCACACCTGTCTATATTGACTACACAGTGTCCAGTAAATTGCAGGAATTTTATGGGGTATTAGCAACTAAAAGGCGTTGGTGAACTTCCAGCAGACCAGAGGCTCACTCATCTTGCATATGTAGCTCTGGTGCTGAAATCTGGTGGTCCCACCTCTCCGTGCTGGCGGGCAATAATAGTGGTCTCTGTCACAACGTACTGCACAGATACACTCGAGTAAGATCACCAACTGAATGGACACCGCCTTGTTGACAGCTGAAACTCACAGCTCTGCAATCAAAGTATTGGCTATGTGTCAAAATTCTATTCTCTACCCACGTCTGGACACAACACGGACACAACAACCACATCATACAGACAGGTCAGATCTCTCTGACCAAACAGCACATTTACCATGGTGGTTTTACATCAGATAGGTCCTCCCAGACTATAGATTCTGAAAAATATTTATTAGTTTCCTTCCCTAAAAGTGGATAGGTAATATGTTTCATTATTCTCAACACTTGATCTGTCTTTCCTAACCCTTGCTGGAGTTATGTATATTGTTGGTCTCTAGACCCTGACTTGGGCGGGGGGTCTAGAGCAAATCCCTACTTGTTTGTAAGGCTAGATTTCGATATGGCAGTATCAAATCACTCAAACATTAAACAATATTCAAAATATACAAAGAAATAATTTCAATCTTACCAGATTATGAATAAAGAACACAGAAATGCTAGCAAAACTCAGCTGAGCTGCTGGCTATAGTATGGCGTCCCTGAACTTATTTCACTTTCTTTCATTTGGAAATCACCACACTTTAAAATACTGTGTCTATCATCGAACAACTATTGAGGAATGGCCCCACTTGCGCGTCTGAGCGCCGATAAAATGATTGTCTGTGGCCAATCACTGCCTAGGTTTATTTGAAATTCAAATTTCCTACCCTAAAGTCATTTCAGTCATGCTTCAGTCAAGTATGGATGTTTATCTGTTAGTCTGTCCGTCTCTACTTGTTTTTTTTTCAAAAAAACGTACTTGATTTTTGAACCAACCTTTCTCTCCCCTCCAAAATTTTGTCGTTAAAAGTTATATTTAGACACAGCTCCCACCAATGTCCCTTCGCTTCCCTACTAAGAAGATTTGAACACCTGCGTCTCGAGGTCTTGTTTTTTTGTGCAAATAGCGACACTTTTTATTCCATACAGTCTGTCGTTGATGTGAACAACACTGTCTTTTGTCATTATCTTCAATATTATCTATCCGTCTGTAAAATTAAGAACATATTAGTTCACTGCTCAGAATGGGCCATCCGGCCAGCTAATTTTTATATTCCTAACATTAATATTACGAAAAAGTTACTTTTTAATTTTTGTAATATTCCAAACATCCGCGTTCTGCCGCTGAATTCAAATCAAAGGCTTGGTATCGCAAAAGCGACCAATAAATGACTGTGGCGTAACATATCCAAGGTCCCTTCTGTCGAGTTCCTTACTTTATGTCAACTTGGGAAACGTGACTTTTCTCCGTTTCCCCCCCAATTGCGTCTCCTTAGCCTTTCTAGTCTCACGCAATCTTTCCAGTCATATTTTTTCCTTTTTCTCCGCCGTTCCCCTCCTGTCTAGCAAGTCAATTTTTATGGAGGTGATGATCCGCGGTCTGGGCGATCATGTACTATCAGCAGCCTACGCATTATGTTTTTATCCTTACATGTTATCTTTGGAGGTATTTTACCGTTGTATCTCTGTCAATTTCACTACACATCTCCCCACTTGAAAACATGCCTATGGCAAGTTCCAAAACCAGCGATACACATAGGTAAAATTACTCCTCACGTCTGCCACTACTCTAATTTTGATCACAGGGGTGCCGACTGAGGAAATCTGCACCGACATTCAATTTGCCTGGGATATATTGGATACTGAACTGATAAGGTTGAAGCAATAAAGACCACCTCAGCAATCTTGCGTTTTCATGCTTAGCCTGAGATAAGAATACGAGAGGCTGATGGTCCGTCTCCACCACAAAAGTCCTACCATACAGATAGATTTGAAACTTCTTTATTGCCCAGATTAACGCTAAACATTCTTTTTCGCTTGTGGAGTATCCTTGTTCCGCCTTATTCAATTTACGGCTTGCATAAGCGACTGGTTTCAATTCCCCATCAGGTGAAGATGATCTTTGCAACAAAGCCCCTCCTAGTCCTACATTACTTGCATCGGTTCTTAAGACAAAGTCCTGTGTCAAATCAGGCAGTTTGAGAATAGGCTTGCTAGTGAGTTTTTCCTTAAACTCTTGGAACGCTAGTTCACATTGTGCAGTCCAAATAATTTTATCTGGAAGTCCCTTGCGAGTCAGATCAGTCAGAGGAGCACAAATAGCGTTAAAATTCTTGATGTATTTCTGATAAAATCCGCATAACGACACAAATGATCGCACGTCCTTTTTTGTTTGCGGCCTAGGTGCTCTCTGCAGTTTTTCCAAGTTCTTAGGATCAGGGGTCATATTACCCTGATATACAGTGTGTCCCAAGAATTCCAACTCTTTGCATCCAATACAACATTTTGTTGGCCTAGCAGTTAAGTTCGCCTCCCGAAGTCTATCAAACAACATCTCCAGAGCTTCAATGTGTTCTTCAAATGTCTCTGTGGCGACGAGAATATCATCCATGAAATTCGTGATACATGGGTTATTCAGGGGATCCAACAATTTGCGCATCATCCTTGAAAACACACTCGGAGCATTTTTCAGTCCGAATGGTAGCATATTGAATTCATAATGTCCATCCGAAGTGCTAAAAGCCAAATAAGGTCTCACTTCAGGCTTCACTGGGATCTGGTAATAGCCTTTACTAAGATCCACCTTTGAAAAGTATTTTGCCTTGTTCAGTCTGGCAAATAACTGTTTTGTGTCTGGTAATGGATCCACTTGTCCTTCTGTGACAGCATTCAGTTTCCTGTAATCTATGCACAGTCTGTGTTCCCCAGACGGTTTTCTCAACAAAACGACACTAGAACTAAAAGATGATTCACTGTGCGAAATAATCCCCTCCTTCAACAAATACTCTATTTCTTCCTTCAATGCCTTCTCCTTCGCGAACGGAATAGAATAGGCTCTCATACAGATTGGGTTTGAGTCTACCAGTTTCATGTCATACTGTAGCAAATTTGTATGGCCTGGTTTATCTGTTAATACATCTGTATGTTCCTCCAGAACTTGTTGAACTCTCTCCCTCTGGTTTTTAGTCAGGTGCTTACTGACTTTTACCTGTGCTGCGGTTTCACAGGGATGTAATGGGTATTCATGTGAGGTGAGTGGTTCTTTTTGCATCTGGGTTGCAATAGCCAAAGTCAATAAGGGGGTGCTTTCCTGGAGTGGTCTGTCCAGATACTTCTTTAACAGGTTTACATGATAAACTTTCTCCTTCCCCTTTTTGTCAATTTTATAGTTTGTTCTAGACATTTTCTCTAGAACCGTATATGGACCTTGCCAACCAATTTGTAATTTATTCTGGCTTCCGGGTAGTAGAAGCAGCACCTTCTCTCCGACTGCCAGTTCCCTGTCCTTTGCCTTCCTATTAAAATATGCTGCATGTTTCTTCCTGGCTTGCTTCAAATTATCATTTGCCAGTTTCCATCCAGCTTTCAAACGAGTGGTCAGTTCGTTCACGTATTGATACGATGAGGTAACAGTCTCTTCCGCCTTCTCATCTGTCCAGGTCCTTAATAGAGTTACATCTGGATCTTTAATTTATCATACTTATTTTTCATGGAACCCATCGGGTCCCGTCCATTAGAAGCTCTATAATGAGGACTTTTCTTCCTAGAATCATCACTCACAAATCGACCACTACCAATTTTTTTCTGGGGTTTGTCTCCCCACTTTAGATTGCTTATGAGAGATCTTCGCTCTCTTGTCTGTTCTTCCAGTTTATATAAGTCTGACCGAGGGATTGTCATCTTATCCTGGGTAAAATTTCTTCTTTGTACTCTTCGCATAGTGGCCATGTTAATCCATTCAAGTGAAGACTGGGTGTGAAAAGGGGGCTCCCATTCCACTTTGTCTACCCGAGTATAATTAGTTTTCCTTTCAGGCCTAAAGTTGCCCCGTGGCGTTTCCAGGTCCTGCACATATTTTCCCTTTGTGGGTGTTCCCTCATGAAATACGCCACATGCTTCTACAAAGTTTTCAACATCGACATTTACGTCGGGCCAATAGTATTTTCGAGCAATCTTTTGGCAGATGGTACCGACTTTCTCATGGTCACCATCTTTTCCAACATTTAAGCTCCTTATTAAGTTTGCCCTATATATCTTGGGAAGAACTAACTGTCCGTGACCAGGGGATCTAGTTCCTGTCTTCCTATATAATAATCTGTTCTTCACAAAGTACTCTCCCTTGCTCGGAGGTGTGTGGCATTTGGGCAATTTTTTAAAACAGGGCTTGAGTGTCCTATCCTCAGCCTGCGCCTTCCTCATCTCCTCTGGATGAGCATTTATAGGTTCACCTTCTTCCTCCTTCTTCTGTGACCTGGTCTGCACTGTCGCCATGATCACAGGTTTCTCGGGATTCCCCAAGAAGACGTATCTACACCCCAATATCAGAGGGTAGATTGGTTCATCTATCACTGCTGCTCTGATTTCTCCCTCCACATAGCGAGTTTTCACCGTTATCCTTGCGATGGGAAGTGTCATGAGTGGTATGTCCTTAGTCGCCCCTTGTATTTCCACTGTTTCTGTGGTATACTGACTTGGGTCCACTAGGCTAGACTTCACAACTGAATCATAATCCAAACCTGTATCATAAAGGCACCTTATGGTGACCCCATTACAAATAACATCCTCACAAACTGGGGGGTGATAAGGTTCCTGTTGTCCATTAGGATTAACCTTTAATCTTCGCGTCCCCGACTTCATTGCAGCAATGTTTGAAGGTTTCCTTCTACAAAATTCGGTGTTATGGTTATCCTTCTTGCACCATTTACACCATCTTTTTCCTTGGTTCAACGGTTTTCTTTCATTGAACTTTTGGTCATTGAACTGTGAGTTTCTGTCGCGATAGTCATTTCTTGGCCGCTCAAAGTTTGTCCTACCTTTATTCCCCTGCTCTCTATTATCAAATTTATTAAATTGCTGTGGAGCTTTAAAATTGTCTATGTGCTTCTTTTTAGCACCACTTACCTCTGCCTGAGCTGCCTGATACCTCTCAGCAACATTTAAAATTTTCCCCAACTTCTCTGCACCTTGTTCCATGAGAAATTTTCTCATGTCTGGAGCCATGGACTCTCTCAATTGCTCAATCATGATCATTTCTTTAAAATCTTGGGTCTTCCCCAGAGCCGTCCATTTCTCCAAATAGGTTTCTAGTCTAGCGGAGAATTGGTGGTATGTCTCCCCAGACAACAGTTTGGCATTTCTAAATTTCTTACGATAAAATTCACCATTCTTCTCGTACCTTAATAACAAAGCCTGCTTTAACATGTCATAATTGTCTTGGTCTTCCCTGTTCATTTTGGCAAATACTTCATAAGAAGTACCTCTCAATCCCTGTGATAGCTTTAAACTCCACCTCTCTCTCTCTAACCCATATGTAGTAGCTAATAACTCAAAACGTCCTAGGTACCCCTCTATGTCATCGTCTTTTTCAACAAAATGGTCTAAATGAAACCCCATAGCTGAGTTTGAGGCTCCCAGACTGGGCGTAGCATCTGAGGCAAAAGGGCTGGCACCATTTTCAGGAGCCGGGCCTTGTAATTCCAGCTCCCTTAGTCGTAATTCGTGCTCCCTTTGCAACCTTCTATCTTCTGCCTCCCTTTCGGCAGTCAACCTTTTTTCTTCTGCCTCCCTTTGCTGTCGTTTTTCTTCTGCCTCAATCTGCAGCCTCTTAATTTCTCTATCAGCCTCAATTTGTAACCTCTTCTCTTCAGCTACCTTTCTATCTTCCCTTTCAATATATTTATCACATTCAGCCGTTACATATTGAATTAAAATTTGACCATCCATTCCCATCTCCTTTGCGGTCAGCACAGCAGCTGATCGGAATTTTGCTAGCTCCGCCATACTTTTCAGACAATATAATAATATACAAGCTAAATCTCTAACCAGTAAATACACTAAGTACTTCTTATGACTATAGTCTAACTAATTCTAACTAACCAGTTAACTAATTAATTATCACTGGCTGTGAAGATTCACCAACTTTTATCTGCAGGGACACTTTTAATTTTAAAGGGAATTTCACAATTTTTTTCCCCTAATTTTATTTCTCCAACCAGGAGATCCTAATATTACTGTTGGGCTAATTATCCCTGGACAAGACCCCAATGTATGTAGTGGGTTTGATGGTATTGTATGATGGTGATATTACTAAATGTAATGTATGAGGCCAGCTGTGAAGGCTCCTGAGATAAAATGTAGTTGTGAATTGACAGAAGGCCTTTCTTGCTACCACTACGACCTCACACTTATTTTTTTTTTCTTTCTAATGAATGTATCTATGTAAAATGTCTAGGGTAATGATATGTAATGTGGTGTGATAATTATAGATACACCCACAGATATTTAAGCAGACTAATAATATTAATAAATGTTAAAATACACTGAACTAACTCACGTGTGTAAAATTTTTGATAGAATTATATTACATTTATTTGTTCTGGATCAAGTTTTATGTTGACCAGAACTTTTTTAAAAAAAAGGATTTAAAAATTATGAAAGAAATGCATGTAATGTTACATAATAAATGCAAGAGTGTACATATATAAGTACTAGACTAGTTAGTTTTATTAAAATGTTCTAGTAGTCATCTACTTGGGAGGATAGTTAATGCTTGTGCTGTTGGGGTGGCCTCATCACACCTGTCTATATTGACTACACAGTGTCCAGTAAATTGCAGGAATTTTATGGGGTATTAGCAACTAAAAGGCGTTGGTGAACTTCCAGCAGACCAGAGGCTCACTCATCTTGCATATGTAGCTCTGGTGCTGAAATCTGGTGGTCCCACCTCTCCGTGCTGGCGGGCAATAATAGTGGTCTCTGTCACAACGTACTGCACAGATACACTCGAGTAAGATCACCAACTGAATGGACACCGCCTTGTTGACAGCTGAAACTCACAGCTCTGCAATCAAAGTATTGGCTATGTGTCAAAATTCTATTCTCTACCCACGTCTGGACACAACACGGACACAACAACCACATCATACAGACAGGTCAGATCTCTCTGACCAAACAGCACATTTACCATGGTGGTTTTACATCAGATAGGTCCTCCCAGACTATAGATTCTGAAAAAATATTTATTAGTTTCCTTCCCTAAAAGTGGATAGGTAATATGTTTCATTATTCTCAACACTTGATCTGTCTTTCCTAACCCTTGCTGGAGTTTATGTATATTGTTGGTCCCTAGACCCTGACTTGGGCGGGGGGTCTAGAGCAAATCCCTACTTGTTTGTAAGGCTAGATTTCGATATGGCAGTATCAAATCACTCGAACATTAAACAATATTCAAAATATACAAAGAAATAATTTCAATCTTACCAGATTATGAATAAAGAACACAGAAATGCTAGCAAAACTCAGCTGAGCTGCTGGCTATAGTATGGCGTCCCTGAACTTATTTCACTTTCTTTCATTTGGAAATCACCACACTTTAAAATACTGTGTCTATCATCGAACAACTATTGAGGAATGGCCCCACTTGCGCGTCTGAGCGCCGATAAAATGATTGTCTGTGGCCAATCACTGCCTAGGTTTATTTGAAATTCAAATTTCCTACCCTAAAGTCATTTCAGTCATGCTTCAGTCAAGTATGGATGTTTATCTGTTAGTCTGTCCGTCTCTACTTGTTTTTTTTTTTTTTCAAAACGTACTTGATTTTTGAACCAACCTTTCTCTCCCCTCCAAAATTTTGTCGTTAAAAGTTATATTTAGACACAGCTCCCACCAATGTCCCTTCGCTTCCCTACTAAGTAGATTTGAACACCTGCGTCTCGAGGTCGTGTTTTTTTTTGTGCAAATAGCGACACTTTTTATTCCATACAGTCTGTCGTTGATGTGAACAACACTGTCTTTTGTCATTATCTTCAATATTATCTATCCGTCTGTAAAATTAAGAACATATTAGTTCACTGCTCAGAATGGGCCATCCGGCCAGCTAATTTTTATATTCCTAACATTAATATTACGAAAAAGTTACTTTTTAATTTTTGTAATATTCCAAACATCCGCGTTCTGCCGCTGAATTCAAATCAAAGGCTTGGTATCGCAAAAGCGACCAATAAATGACTGTGGCGTAACATATCCAAGGTCCCTTCTGTCGAGTTCCTTACTTTATGTCAACTTGGGAAACGTGACTTTTCTCCGTTCCCCCCCCAATTGCGTCTCCTTAGCCTTTCTAGTCTCACGCAATCTTTCCAGTCATATTTTTTTTTCCTTTTTATCCGCCGTTCCCCTCCTGTCTAGCAAGTCAATTTTTATGGAGGGTGATGACCCGCGGTCTGGGCGATCATGTACTATCAGCAGCCTACGCATTATGTTTTTATCCTTACATGTTATCTTTGGAGGTATTTTACCGTTGTATCTCTGTCAATTTCACTACACACATCATCCAAGAAAATATTTTACCGTTGACTCTGTCAATTTCACTACACACATCAGCACATCCAAGAAAAACAGATGGGACTGAATAATTATAGCCAGCAGGTGGGTTTTAACATCAATCTAAAGAAGACAGAAATCATGATACTCAATTTTGGCAGTCCTGAGCCCATAGCAATAAGTAACCAGAAGCTGGAACAGACAGTCACATTTACATATCTAGGATGCATGCTAACAACAGACGGCGTAACAAGCAAAGACTTCAACAACAGCATGAATAAAGCGAGAACAGCCTTTGCTAGTCTAAACAACGTCTGGAAGTCTTCCAAGTACAGCGCAATCACAAAATTAAGATTATATGACAATTTTGTACTTGCTATGCTTCTCTGTAGTGCGGAATGCTGGAGTGTAACAGAGATAGAATTGTCGACTTTGTTCTCTTTCCCCACAAGCTGCTTAAGGAAAATTCTCAGAGTGTTTTGATCAAATACCACCACCAACCAATAACTGTTTATTCGGAGCAACCAAGAGCACCAACCATCACAGCTCGCAGACGCTGGAGTTGGGTTGGCCACGTCCTCAGAAGAGACCCCAATACAATCACAAGAACAGCTACGCTATGGACCCATGAAAGATAGCGAAAGAGAGGCCGACCAAAAACAACTTGGCGGAGAACTGTAGAGGCCGAGATGCAAAGAATGAACCAGAGCTGGGGTACTGCACGAAAGATTGTCACAGAATTAGCTGCTCTCCTTTTCTCATTATATCTCTCTCTCTCTCTCTACTCTCTCTCTCTCTCTTTCTCCGCAACTATCCATGTATTTCTTCATGTTATGCACATAAACCTCCTGATATTTCTTGGAACGTGTCACAACCTCCAGACTTGACCAGTGACGAGAGTGCACCAGTCCATAACCTGCAAAGAACCAACCATCGGCTGTAGCATAAACCAACAAACCTATTGGCAGCTAACTTAAAAGCTGCCAAGTGAACTTTTCAAACAGTTCCCTCAATATCCATAGCATCACCCTGTGATGATAACCTTGTGTAAAAAGAGAATTATTCATTTTACATTGTTAAATATAATTGATTATTAAATTTGTTATTTGTATATTCACTGTGTACACATTTATAGTTGATTTAATCCTTTTGAGTGTACTGTACCCGTATGTCTCAGTAGGCTTAAATACACTTAAAACACAGCTACCAAATTAAGATTTCACTGAATCAAATCAGTTGGGGGCTTGAACGAGCTAAATCATACCATATACCTCTTCACTAAAGTTGTCGGGTAGATAATAAGTTAACATTGCTAAGACACATTCAGCATTGTTCTTGACTTCTGAAATATTTTGTGAACACTCCCTCGAGGTAGAAGCATCATCATCCTTCTATCTGTATCTCTGCCAAGAGTAATCTTGTGCGAAGGTAGATACCTTTGAAGACCCACATTAGACACTCTAGGTTTTGACCATCGTTGGAACATCACTGCAGAGTAAAGGAGAGGGAAGCCGTGACAGCCACCGACCGAGCAAAGTGGAAGCAGTTTGTTGCTGCCCTACAAGTCGCCACCAGACTTGATAGCCACTGACTACTTGTGTTGGCAGCTATTGATCAAAGAAGAAGAACAGCGTAATATCGGTGGGATTGCTGTATTATTGTATAATAAGTTATTTTCGTTGTACATTGCATTAACCCTTGGACATCTCATCTCTAGATCATCACGCTTGCACTTTAAAAAATAATCCTTAGTGGAAAGGCTAAAAACATACAAGCTAGAAGACGACAGCTATATAATAGGGAAGAACAGATTGAATGATTGAGTCTGTCAGCGGATTTACTCATTAATCTTGATCCCGATTAAAGTGTTGTCACACAATAATGAACACTTTAAAAACACGTAGTGCTGGTGTTCTGATAACTAAGGGCATTACTGCACGGCCATTGGCTCGTAATAAGACGGTGTTAGTTTTATCACGTCAAAGTTTGTATTAATATAGTACGTAGACACTGGCAGAATGAAGAGATTCGTTTTAAGAATATAAATAAGCTGTCTTTTCTCTTAGGAAAACAGAAATTCCAAAGAAATCGTTTTTTAACTAAATGACTTACTTTGACCTACAGAAATGTAAAACGAATAATGCACGAAACAAGAGTTAACATGCAAAAGAGGGTTTTGCTGGAGTCTCGATACACATACAAATTTAACCACCATTATATAGTGTTTTGCTGGTTGGTAACGGATGCAGGTATCATGTTCTGAACTACCAAAATAATGATATTAAAAATAACAAGTACATTCAAAATAGATATGATAGTGAAATGAGTCCCATTAATCATCTACACTTCTTCCACAGATTTCATACTGTCGGAGAAAATATATGTTTACTTCTGTAAGAATTAAATAAATAGAGGCCGAGTTAAAACTAAACATTCGGCTCACCTGTGTTTTTAAGCGTAAATTAATTATATATATATATATATAATATATAGTATATATATATATATATATATATATATATATTATATATATATATATATATATAAATATATATATATATATATATATATATATATATATATATATATATATATATATATAATATATATATATTTTATATATTTATTTATTTATTTATTTATTTATTTATTTATTTATATTTATATTTGTTTACATTTACATATGTATATATATTTTATTTAATATTTATAGTATAGATAGATAGAAAGACATAGGAATGTGTGATTCATTTATACTGTCATGAGTGGTTTGCAGTGTCTGTCTGAGACAAGACAAAAAGTCTGAGTGACGTCTGAGACAAGACAAAAGTCTGAATGAGGACTGAGAAGATAGATGAGTTATGGTGTTGAATGTGGATGGAGTGAATTATAGCTATCAGGAGTAAAAGCTCAGATAAAGACTCTCCCCTCCTGCCACTCAATGACTATGTTTCTAAGCTATTTTCACTCCACCTCTCTCTCTCTCTCTCTCTCTCTCTCTCTCTCTCTGCTAATAGTAAGGAACAGAGCAAGTTAGTGACTCCACAAACAATCAAGGACACGTACAGATAGTAAAGTCGTCTGATCCGCAGATTGATTGTCTAATTTATTAACAAAAACAAAACTATGGCAAATCAAGAAAATGTCCAATCACAAACCATCAAATCATTTTAAAAATGCATTAACAAAACTTGAAAGACAAACAATGCTAGTAATAAAAAGAATCATAAGAATAATCAACCTAGATTCTAACTCCCACTATTATTGGGCTAGATATTCTACTACTCCTTCTGCAGGGAACCCTGAAATAAAAAAGTCCCTAAACACACCCAATATCCAGCTGAATTCTTCTGGTCAGCAACACAGCTGTTATATCCAACTTAATGACCGTATCCCGCAGTTATTTCAAGCTCTCCCTCACCAAAATATAACTGACTGCACTTCCCAAAAGTCCTTCTTAGTCGGCCCACTTGTGTTTATATTCCGCTTGGATTACAGCTGTTTTGGCGGAATCGCAGACGGAGTTATGATAACCCCTTTCCTCTCCCTATGCTGCTGACATCATCCGTGGACACAACACCGAAATTATAACCTTTACACCACACACAACAAATTTCCAGGACAAATATTAAGTTCTCTAGATGTACAGGTACAGGTGTGCTTTAAATCCAAGGATCTAAAGGGGTGGCGATGATAATGCACTCAAGATTAAAGATGCGGTGGAGGTAAATAAATCCCACCTATTGGCGTAGGGACCGCCACTCTGTTGACGGCGCTTGTGATTAATATGGTATGAAATAGAGCTGTTGATGGCTACAAGATTCTTAGAACTGGCTCGATAATGTTGTAGCTGTCTATGAACCAGTTGATTCCCAGTGGAGCATGAGCGCTCCACTTTCATTGCGGGGTTGACGTAAAATTCCCAGCACGGATGAGATCACAAATGTACCCGTATTAGGTGTGCTACTGGTAAAATATAAACAAACTGTTCGTTGGTGGGAACCCCCAATATAAATGGGTTGAATGATTTATCCCGCCTTTCCAGGGGAAGGGGCAAATCCGGCTGATGGATTCGAGGTCCCGCTTTTACTCAGTCGGAGTTAACCGGTTCTTCGCTGAAATGAAAACATGATAACAAATCTATGGACGGACCTGCCAACATAAATGTTACAACATCGAAAAACAAAACAATTGCATAATCAGGTACAGATTAACTTATATCAACCCATTCCCACTGTTGCGTTATAATATATACTATTGTAGGTTGTTAGATGAAGGGGTATCTTCGGCGAGGTCCTCTTCATTAAGACATAGATTGACCAGGCATTGTATAACAGATGCCGGGTGACCACTTTTAATTCAGCCTTCTTTCATAAAATTAATCTTTCTTTTTTTTTTTTTAGAAATATGAAGAAGATGCCAAGGCCAGGTTGGAGCGATAGGGACGACAAAATCAATTTTATTACAATACAATGCTCCAGTAATACTTTCAAGAAATATCAATCGATAAGAAACAATGGCATGACCCTAGCCAGTCCTTGAAACGTTCACGTCATGTTAGTCTTCTACTGACAAAAATGTCCGTCGACATTGTTTGCAAAGTTTATTGAATAAGTTCCAACTTACGTACACAAGAATACAGCATACACTCCTCTCACTGTAAAATGTTAGCATCGACCCAACTCAACATGTGGGCGATCTAAAATGTTGGAATATATAAAACACACTCTCGGAGCTGAAAACACAAGATGCGTCCGTCCACCTTGAAGGCTACACAAAAAAAAGGCCAACGAAAGCTCCTTAACGTATGCCAAGTTGAGACCGGTTTGACTTCTGCTAAAACAGTACCAAAAGTCAACGGACGTACTTCCCGGGTAACCCGTGGATACGGTCCCTAAACAAACATGATATCAACAATCGATACCTACGTGAATGAAGAATGCTGTGTTATGAGTTTTAAATCATTCACACCAAAGTGAACAGATGGTAAACAGTGCAAGATCTCATTGCTAGCATGAAATTCTCTATAGGACCCATTTTACTGCCAGACGTAGTCCATTTTAACAGCGACAGTTGGTGTGGGACAGAAGCAATAAACTGCTACTACAATTGTCTACCTTGTCATAAAACCAATTTAACATCTACGTGCTGGTAAGCCATAGATAAGATCAAGCGAACCATGTACATACTGCATAATTATCTAAGTCCTCCATTCAATTTTCACATTCTTTTATACGCGTCTGAACACATATTTTATTGTCAGAAAACGGTAGTCTGCCAGTATTGTCACCTCAATGTAACATTATATGCAACGCACTAAGGTAATCTAAGACTGAGTCTGAGGAGACAAACAACTCATAGGGTGTGGTGACATGGCTACTAAATTGTCAATCACATAAATTGTGTGTATCTGTGAATGATATATCATTATTATATTCGTATTCATAACACGAAAAGTGAAGAAATTAGTGTGGGTAACACATTAATGTTGGCTTAATAGCAAGAATATAGATCCTATGCGTTAAATCCATAAACCAAATATTGGCGTAATAGCTCATTAATGTTTCTAAGTTTAGTAATGAGTGTGACATAAATATTTGTCTTGATAGTTCACAACGGTGTAGTGTCTTTAATACTTATTCCATTTCCTGGACCAATTCATCATAAGTCCATAATGTGCTTTATTGCAACAGTAATGTTTATTCCCTCATTAATTATATAACAATTTTATCGAATATCATAACTATAGCTTGTAACGGATGCAATCCAATGGACGATCATGTCCAATTGATTGAGGTTAATACAAAAATGTGTCCATAAGAATCCAAACTCCATAAAACTACACTGTAGTCTGAAATCTTCAAGAAAAAAAAAGTTTAATCATAAAATATCCTTTTGTTACTTCACTTTGAGAAATTGTGGACTATTGATCATGCCCTTGAAATGTGGAGTTAACAGAAAGTTATTTTACCTAGAACCAATGCGTATTCGTAAATTGTAGCTGGAAATGCACACAATTTTCATTTATAACCTAAATTATGTGTTTGACAGTTTTTTTGTAGAATGACAATGGAGTACTGCCATGATTGCATGGATGTTTACATAGAAGTGTCGATTGAGTTCACATGATATATTACTTGGAACTGTTTGCGTTCTTATTTGAATAAACTCATCACCATGTTGCTGTGCGGAGTCGTTTTGTTGAACAGCACCGTGATCACTGTACAATGTAGTTAGAGTCCTGCGATTAAGTGATTATGTCAAGCATTACGTTCTTGTCGAGGGACGATTTTCCACGTACTGTCTGCTGGTACTAAGTTATGATTTATGAGTAATCATCAGGAATTGTAAAATTTGCAGATGCTTCAGGAGTCTGTTGGCGCGTCACATACAGGACAACACGTCCCGCATTCAAAAAGACCATTGTGGACTCGCTGGCCACTTTATGGCTTGAAATTGTGTAGTTATAAGGTTGAAGAGGTGTGAGCGAGGCTCCTAGTGCTGCAATTTTGGTTTTTTGAATCTCGCAGTCCCTGTAGATAAAATTAAGCACGCTGATCCTGTATGTAGCGTAGAATTAAGCTACATCAAGAATACCCTCTGTGTGTTTGTTGAATGGTCGAGACCACACTAGCCGAGCAATTCCTCTCTCAACAACAATGGGGGGATATCGTTGTTTGTGTAGTTGAAAATTGACGACTGTACGTACATTGTAGATTGCAGGTTGGTCCTTTAAAACATCTTGCAAACAATGTCCCACCTATGGCCGTAATTTTGCGCATCGACTCTGAGAATGAAAGGATATCGAAAATTTCAGGTAACAGACTCAGACAATTGGTGATTTCGAAAAGGCCTGAATCTTAGATTAAATTTAAAGTCAGATGACACGACTAGTGTTGCGCCAAATAGACCCCGTATTCGCGGCGCGTTCTTTTTATACACAACGTACAGACATAACTGCTAGTCATATTCGAGAAATTAGGCAGAAATGATAATAGATAGATAGTCCATTAATGATAGTACCTAGTAGACTTCGAACTTGTTTTTTTGTTCGAGGTATTGTCATAGACTCAGAATTTTAGACAACGGTAGAATCTTCAGGTTTGAGGAAAACCAACCTCCTACCTTATGTCCACAGAAAGAAATTTCAGTAAACCTATTTCTGTTTCTTTGAAGGTCCTAGCAGTAATGTTGTGAAAGGCGTAATGTCTTCAAACCAAAGAATGAATTCAGATGAATATGATAGATCCCAATTATATATGAAACAATCATATGTCATCTAGGTTAAGTAGATGAGATCATACGATCAGAAAATAGGAGTCTAGGCATCATGCGAACAAAAGTAGAACGGAGCGTTTTAAACAGACCGAAAGACATTTGTAGATTGAAGATGAAAGAAACATAAAGGGCGTACGAAAGCTGTGTAAGGCTAGATTTGTCAGTTTAATGGAGCACATAGCCAATAGATCCCGTTGGATAGGTCAAACGATAGTGAAGTATGTAGCTGCGGCTGACAATCTATCACTCGAAGGGATGAATTGAAGCGGCAAAGGTTCCGCGTCTGAATCGTGGGGACAGCATTTAAACGTCCAAAATCTATACAAATGCGAAAAAGATGCCGTCTTTCCTTCTGATCAAAACCATAGGAATAAAACTATATGACATAATTAGACGGTTCAATTGTATTCTACCTAATCATTTGTTTTATTTCTTCTTGTACCCGAGATTGCAAATGAATCGTTATAGGGTTACGGTTTGAGTTGCTAATAGGTGTAAAGTTCTGTACGCAAAGATATCATGCTGAATGATATCAGCATGCCCCAGGAACAGATCCGTGAGCACATCAGAAATAGGTTTGTAAGTAATACAGGAAATCTGCTCTTTCTGAGTAGAAATACGTAGAAAGCAATGGAAACAGATCTTCCAGCTTTCAGTCCGACAAAAGTATGTATATCAGGTAAAGACCTTGGATATAAAGGGGGCGTTAGAGGTTCACCCCCCCACCATCAGAAAATCCGAGTTCTCCTCCTGAATAATTGCTAAGGAGGAGTGACGAACAACAGATTTGTAATTCAGAGGCAGAACGCAGATGTTTCCGAATATGTAGGTCAAGTATGAAACTGTTAAAAAGTAACATATTAATATCGTAATATTGTATGTTAGGAATATAAAAAATTTGCTGGCCGGATGGTCTCAACATTCTGAGCAGTTTATCAATAATTGTGTTCTTATTTTACAGGAAACGGATAGATATATTTGAAGATAGTTGACAAGCAGCACGTAGTTGCTTCCATCAGCTGAAGACTGTAATTGGCGAATAAAAAAGTGTCACTATTTTGCATTGATGAACAACCGAGCCTTGAGTTTTGCAGGTGTTAAGGACCCCACTAGCGATGTTGAAATGCGTCCATAGGGATCATTGGTGGGAGCTGGTCACAATATATTGAATACGATGTTTTGAACGACCTCATCCATCGTTGGAGGGAGTAAGTAATGTGGGTTCAAAATATCCCCATGTGACTCTTGGCTTTGCACCAAAGACTAGTTCAAATGGAGCAAATCCCGTGTTCTTGTTGGGACAGACTAACAGATAAAAATCCATACTTGACTGAAGCATGACTGAAATGGCTTTAGTGTAGGAAAGTTGAATTTCAAATAAACCTAGGCAGTGATTGGCCACAGACAATCATTTTATCGGCGCTCAGAGAGAAGTGGGGCATTCCTCAATAGTTGTTTGGTTAAGATTGAAATTATTTCTTTGTATATTTTGAATATTGTTTAATGTTCGAGTGATTTGATACTGCCATATCATAATCTAGCCTTACAAACAAGTAGGGATTTGCTCTAGACCCCCCGCCCAAGTCAGGGTCTAGGGACCAACAATATACATAAACTCCAGCAAGGGTTAGGAAAGACAGATCAAGTGTTGAGAATAATGAAACATATTACCTATCCACTTTTAGGGAAGGAAACTAATAAATATTTTTCAGAATCTATAGTCTGGGAGGACCTATCTGATGTAAACCCACCATGGTAAATGTGCTGTTTGGTCAGAGAGATCTGACCTGTCTGTATGATGTGGTTGTTGTGTCCGTGTTGTGTCCAGACGTGGGTAGAGAATAGAATTTTGACACATAGCCAATACTTTGATTGCAGAGCTGTGAGTTTCAGTTGTCAACAAGGCGGTGTCCATTCAGTTGGTGATTTTACTCGAGTGTATCTGTGCAGTACGTTGTGACAGAGACCACTATTATTGCCCGCCAGCACGGAGAGGTGGGACCACCAGATTTCAGCACCAGAGCTACATATGCAAGTTGAGTGAGCCTCTGGTCTGCTGGAAGTTCACCAACGCCTTTTAGTTACTAATACCCCATAAAATTCCTGCAATTTACTGGACACTGTGTAGTCAATATAGACAGGTGTGATGAGGCCACCCCAACAGCACAAGCATTAACTATCCTCCCAAGTAGATGACTACTAGAACATTTTAATAAAACTAACTAGTCTAGTACTTATATATGTACACTCTTGCATTTATTATGTAACATTCCATTCATGCATTTCTTTCATAATTTTTAAATCCTTTTTTTTTTTTCAAAGTTCTGGTCAACATAAAACTCGATCAAGAACAAATAAATGTAATATAATTCTATCAAAAATTTTACACTCTTGAGTTAGTTCAGTGTATTATAATATTTGTTAAATATTATTAGTCTGCTTAAATATCTGTGGGTGTATCTATAACTATCACACCACATTACATATCATTACCCTAGACATTTTACATAGCTACATTCATTAAGAAAAAAATTGAGTGTGAGGTCGTAGTGGTAGCAAGAAAGGCCTTCTGACAATTCACAACTACATTTTATCTCAGGAGCCTTCACAGCTGGCCTCATACATTACATTTAGTAATATCACCATCATACAATACCATCAAACCCACTACATACATTGGGGTCTTGTCCAGGTATAATTAGCCCAACAGTAATATTAGGATCTCCTGGTTGGAGAAATAAAATTAGGGGAAAAAAAATTGTGAAATTCCCTTTAAAATTAAAAGTGTCCCTGCAGATAAAAGTTGGTGAATCTTCACAGCCAGTGATAATTAATTAGTTAACTGGTTAGTTAGAATTAGTTAGACTATAGTCATAAGAAGTACGTAGTGTATTTACTGGTTAGAGATTTAGCTTGTATATTATTATATTGTCTGAAAAGTATGGCGGAGCTAGCAAAATTCCGATCAGCTGCTGTGCTGACCGCAAAGGAGATGGGAATGGATGGTCAGATTTTAATTCAATACGTGTAACAGGCTGAATGTGAGCACGAAATATAATTGAAAGGGAGGCATAGAAAGGTAGCTGAAGAGAAGAGGTTACAACATTTGAGGATCCCCATTATCATTCACTGTTATCCTGATAGAGAAATTAAGAGGCTGCAGATTGAGGCAGAGAGAAAAATTCGACAGCCAAATTTAGGGAGGCCTAGAAGAAAAACGTCCCCAAAAGGTTGACTGCCATATAAGAGCAGAATGGCCCCAGAAGAAAAAAAGGTTGACTGCCCCGAAAGGGAGGCATTTAAGATAGAAGGTTGCATAATTAGTGGGAGCACCCCCAAATTACGACTAAGGGAACACTGGAATTACCCCTAGGCCCGGCTTCCTGAAAATGGTTTGCCAGCCCTTTTTGCCCTCCCCCCCCCATGCTACGTCCCAGTCCCCCCCCCAGCCTCAAACTCAGCCCCCCCAGGGGGTTTCATTTAGACCATTTTGTTGAAAAAGACGATGACATAGAGGGGTACCTAGGACGTTTTGAGTTATTAGCTACTACATATGGGTTAGAGAGTGAGAGGTGGAGTTTAAAGCTATCACAGGGATTGAGAGGTACTTCTTATGAAGTATTTGCCAAAATGAACAGGGAAGACCAAGACAATTATGACATGTTAAAGCAGGCTTTGTTATTAAGGTACGAGAAGAATGGTGAATTTTATCGTAAGAAATTTAGAAATGCCAAACTGTTGTCTGGGGAGACTTACCACCAATTCTCTGCTAGACTAGAAACCTATTTGGAGAAATGGACGGCTCTGGGGAAGACCCAAGATCTTAAAGAAATGATCATGATTGAGCAATTGAGAGAGTCCATGGCTCCAGACATGAGAAAATTTCTCATGGACAAGGTGCAGAGAAGTTGGGGGAAATTTTAAATGTTGCTGAGAGGTATCAGGCAGCCCAGGCAGAGGTAAGTGGTGCTAAAAAG